>CAKOAT010073488.1:37650-74020 GCA_932364175.1 Eruca vesicaria subsp. sativa | reverse complement strand
GGATCAGGAGGTCCCTGAGGATTCTGACATGTTTGGTCAGTGCCGTGGCTATTTCTTGGCGGGGTCTGTTCGGAGGAGAACGGTCGGTCATCTGGGCTTAAGATCTTTGGATTCTGATAGCTTGTACCTCCGATCTCACATGTAGCCTGTCTATCCATGCTTCAATTTCGTCGATTCGGTTGTTGCAGGTGGGTTGAGCTTCATTGAGAACTGCGACTCGTATTTTGCCTTCATGGTTCATTTTTGTTGAGTCGGTTTAGCAGGTATATTAACGACACAGGGGAATCGTATCTGGTTGCTGAGGGCCCTCCTTGACTTCGAAATTTATTGGAAGGCATTCTTATCGTATCGTGTGGCAGCGAAAGCGGGGAGACGGGGCTTCTCGGGATGTAGGATTCTTCCGAATCGTGATTGAGACAGAGGTCGTATTGTCTTGGTCAGAGGACGTCATTTTTTGTGACGTTTACTTCGTGCGTTTAGAAACCCTTAGGCTCCACCGTGGGCGCCAATTGTTAAATCCTAAATCCGGGAAAGGATAGTTGAAATCTTAAACAAGTAATCGATTGGTTAAAGAGAAGGGACCAAAGGTTTCGTTTATTGAAGTGTGTGTCAAGTAAAACTAGAGAGGAAAAATACAAAGAAGAACTCATCGTCACCGACGAACTAATGATTTTATCTCTCTCTTTCTTTCTTTCTCTCTCTAGTTCCTGCTTCTCTTTTTCTCCCTTTGTGTCGAACGCTTTCCTCCATATTTATAGATCGGAGTTGTGTGGTTTCAGGTTCGCCATTATGGCCTTCTGATCATCTACAGTAATTGGCAGGTCGTCTGGGGAGTAGGTCCGGCAGTATGGCCGAAATGATGACCTCCTGCTGCTCCGGTGGCGTGTGTCAGTCTTCAGCAGGGGATCTGGTGAGACGTCGCGTCTGAAACGGCGTGGGGCTTCGTGTTAGGGCCTTTCTTCATCCAAGTGATCGGGCCGCGGTAGTCTCCTGGGCCGAGTCGACTTCTGGGCCATGGTCCTTTGATCTGGGCCCATATCCAACACTCATGTACACAACAAGTTCTTCTCTATACCCTAGAGTTCATGATGGATTTTGACGGTAATAAAACCACGCAAGCAATATCATAGTGTCCAGACCAAGGTGGCTTAAGGAATGAGTGAGTCTCTCCAAGATTGACTAGAAGAGGAAGATAAACATCGTGCAACAAGTGCTTGGGCAAGAGGGTGGCAAAACCATGCCAGAAGACTACGATCCGAAGTGGAGAAAATCAGTCGATTCGACGAGAACTCTCCAAAAAACTCCCCCATGATTCCAAATATGAACAAGGGAGAAGCAAACCAATGATAATAAACGTCCCAAGAGACGATGGTCGGAGTAATTGAATAGAACAATATCGAAGAATGGATGGAAATATATGCCATTTGATGATGAACCCAAACATAAAAAGAAGAATCATACAAATCATATTATTACTGTGGAAACAAAAGACAGAAAAGCATGAAAGAAATCGGCAGCCGAAACTGCCAGCGGTGCTTGAGAGTGAAAAAGTATGTGTTTGAAGAATCGCTCGGTAATTCACCCTCGGCGAGAAAGCAGTTTCCACTTCTTATCAACTTAGAAAGAATTTAATATAAAAAAATCAACTTCAAAAAAAACTGTTCTTCTATATGATTAGTAAGTCTATATTATTTGTCACATTTATTCTGCATGTCTGTTTTTAAATTGCCAAAGAGAACGTGCAAAAACCTGACTAGTGCAATGGCTAATTTCTGGTGGAATGCACAAGAAGGAAAAAAAATGCATTTGGTATCTTGGGAGAGAATGTGTTTGGATAAGAAGGATGGTGGGCTGGGGTTTAAAGATATCGAAAAGTTCAATCAGGCTCTATTGGCAAAACAAGGGTGGCGGTTACTTATGGAGCCAGAATCTCTATGTGCACGAGTGTTGAGAAGTAGATACTACCCATCTGGAGTATTCTTGGAAGCACGTTTAGGCTCTAGACCCTCATATGTGTGGAGAAGCATAACTTGGGGCCGAGAGCTGCTGGTAAAGGGTTTAAGGCGCAATGTGGGATCAGGAAAAAACATTAACGTATGGACAGAGAAATGGCTATTTGTGACTGAGCCAGTGGTTCCAATGCGGAAACAGAGATTTTTTTATGTTAACCTGAAGGTGTGTGATCTCATTAATCCACATACACGATCCTGGGACAGAGGTAAGCTTGAGGAGGTTTTTCTCCCATATGACATCGAGCTAATCATGAAGTTAAAGCCGGCTTTTGGAAAAGAGGATTCTTATGAATGTGTACACAATAGATAGGGAGCTTACTCAGTGAAATCGGGCTATTGGCTGGCTTGTTCGATTGATCGTTCTGACGTGAGAGTGTGGGTTCAATGGAAGCCTTCTGTAAAATGATTTGAGAAGCCAAGTGTGAAGGTTAAAACGGCTCCAAAGATTAAAATCTTTATGTAGAAGGCTCTCTCCTGAAAGGGTCAACTGAAGTGTAATGTTGGGATCTCCTGGTCTAAAACGTCATCTACGGCTGGGATGGGATGGATTGTTAGGAGTAGTTATGGAGGTACGATGGTTCATAGCAATAGAGCTTTTAGTGGGGTCTCATCGCTTTTGGAGGCAAAACGTTTGTGTATGATTTGGGTCGTTGAGAGTATGATCTCGCACAAAGTTCAGAATGTAACTCTCGAAATTGAGGCTAGTGAATTGGTGGGATCGGTTAATAGACCATAAGAGTGGCTGGCGTTTTGGGCATATGGAGTGGAGATAAAGGAATGAGTAAGCAAGATTGCAGAGTGGAAGGTGTGCTCTGTAATGAGAGAGGCGAACAAAGCCATTTTTCTGATTGCCCGGAGTGTGACAAAGGAGAAGAGATTTCAATCCTATGTTGCTCAAGGTTGTCCTTCTTGGCTTAGAAGCTTACTTGCGGAGGAAGGTACGAGGAACCGCTGAGGTTAAGGTTTGCTGGTCGGCTGTTTTTGTCTCTTTATTTGGATGGAGTGGTGTTTGTGGTGGAAGCTGGGTTTTAGGCCAAGCTTTCTTTTCGATTTTTTGTTTACTCCTATGTTTGGCTATTGATGTGTCGAGAAACAAGTTCATAAG
Organism: Eruca vesicaria subsp. sativa; assembly: GCA_932364175.1. NCBI lineage: Eukaryota > Viridiplantae > Streptophyta > Magnoliopsida > Brassicales > Brassicaceae > Eruca > Eruca vesicaria. The sequence continues at coordinate 70,903 of CAKOAT010073488.1, read as the reverse complement.
ATTATGCAATCAGTTTTTGAGTTTAAAAAAAAAAATTTTGGTCAATCGAGATTATCTACAGAAACTATAACAAAATATCTATTAGACATTTTAATAGGCTTCCAGAATATTTTTTTGGGGATTAACATAGAATATCTTAAATTTATAGGATAGTTCAGACTAATTTTTAAAGTGGAAGCGTAACCTACATGAATCATTTCTCTAGATTCCACATGATAAAATGTAAGGGGAGGTCTTCAAACCCGCCTACCACTAAACTGTTATCCATGGTTACTGCGTCGATATTGTTGGCAGGCACTGTCACCCTTCACGATTATTTGTCTTCTTGTGTTTCCTTTTATAGAATTTGTCTTCTTTCATTTCAAATTTAAATCATCAACCGTATGTTTTTATATCTAACTATATTCATCAGTTACCAAAATATAAATGATGAATAGATCTCAATTATCTTATATTAGACAATGTAATGGGAAAGGGTCAAAACTTGAACATTTTCTTTCGTGACCATGAAAAAAGTCACTAGGGGTATTAGACACACAGAATGTTGTTCTACAGTTCACTTTTTTGCATAGTGAAAATCCTTCTTTGGAATCATTTTCATCATTGACCAACGTTTTTGAATATAAGGATCGTGGTGTCTACTGTGTCTAGGTCAAAAAACGATTCGTAAATACTAATCTTACACTTATATGTTATATACTCCATCCATTTTAAATTACTTGTCATTGTAGAGTAAAATTTTTGTTTTAATATAAATGTCGTTTTTATAATTTCAATGCAAAATTTATTAACGTTATATATTATTTTATATTTTATTGGTTGAAAAATAGTTAGGTGTATAGAAAATTATGTTTGTATCTTAAAAAAATGTAAAATTAACTGTCTTTTAATCTGTGTGTAAAAATTTAAAACGACAACTAAACTTAAACGGATGGAATAATATACTCCCCCCCCCCCATTTCATTTTAGTTGTTGTTTTAAGTTTTTGCACATAGATTAAAAAAATAATTAATTTTACATATTTTCAAAATAAAAACACATTTATCTATATAGCTAGCCACATTTCAACCAATGAAAAAATGACATTTCAAATCAATAAATTTTTCATTGAAATTATTAAACAATACTTAATTTAAAACAATTTTTTTTTCTAAAATGATATCTAATTTGAATCATAGAGAGTAATAATCTGTTATAATAAAGTTGTGCGATTCCGATGTGGTAATATTGGCCGGTAAAATTTAGTAAAAACTATATTGGTCGGTAATAGCATTAATGTTAAGAGAATAAATGGAGTATCTAAAACTTGTGGCTGAAATTAATAGATGCAGTTTATAAAATTGTGGTTAAAAGTGGACTACTATTACCCTACCCATGTGTATGTTTAAGTAGGTCAAAAAGTTAACAGAAAAAAAAAAAAAAAAAAAAAACGAGTAGGTCAAATACAAGTGCTCAAGTTTAGCATAACAGTATACTGCGCCAGGTGAATTCAAGAAAACATTCTTGGTGGAGTTGTCGCAGTCGGAGCCATGATTTAAAAGGATTAAAAGGTTTAAGAAATAAAAGTTCATCAAAGCAATAAGAAAATAAAAATCTGATGATTAAGTATTTCATTAAATTACAAAAAAAAGGGCCACTATTTTTAGCAATCTTTTGTTTTATTTCTTGTTTGCCATGAATGATTTCAACGATGATCAGTGAAAGTGTATTTATGCGGCGACCAAACTCTCCAATTTGTTAATAGAGGTCGTCATAAGTCATAACTGATCTTCATTTTACCAGTACCACTTTTTTTTTGTTATTCGGGAAAAAAATATAATTACATTTTTTAATTTTTGCTCACTATTTTGTCTTTTGTTACTCTTTCTAATTATCTCTTACGTGTTCGAAGTATTAATGTCAGAATATATACTTCAAAGCATTATTTCTTTTATGGGGGATATTGATGAATTTAAGTAGATTTTCTAAGTAAGAAATTAAGAATAACACTGATTCTGATTTTGTTACATGGCAGCATAATCTATATACGGTAGTGGAAAATGGCAATAATTTAAAGAATAGCAAACTGTGAAATTAATAACTAAAATGTCAAATAATCACGTAACTATTTTGATTTTGTTATTTACAAATTTTAATTAATGGAAATGCGGAATAAATTAATTAGAATCTGGATCTGAAGAGTTGTGTAATATTATGCATGTTACTAATCAAAGATGTAACGTATTAATACGTTACCAACAAATTTAAGATATACAAAGAAGAGAGAGTAGATACAGAAACATGCTCAAGAACTAAGTTTATATTATTTAACTTCAATACATATACTGTGGATACTTTATAATATACTAATATATGATCATCACCAACTTTATATTCGAGAAAGAACCAAAACCCAAAAACCCCTCGATCTTTTCTGTTAATACAAAGAAAACACAAGCCACAATCTCATTCCGATAACTCTCTTACAAAGTTGTTGTTGTCGTCGTTGTTCTTGTTAGATTTCAGTTCACATACAAGTTGTCGGAGTTCAGAAGCTTCTTCTTTGAGTTTAGAGTTCTCCTTCAATACGCTACCTTGAGTCTCGGATACGCGGTTCAGCTTATCAATAAGACAGTTGTTCTCGTTGCGAAGCCTTATCACCTGAGACCAGAGTTCGTCAAGATGTCTCTGTTTCCTCATCCTCGATCTCCTAGCGGATTCTCTGTTTGAAAGCATCCTCCTCTGTTTCCTCTCGTCGAGTACGATGATGCTCTGATGCTGATGATCTTCGTCGGAAGTTGAGTTGTTGCTTAACATGAGATCTTGACCGTTGGATGATGAAAAATAGTTGTTGTTGATGAGATCGTTTAGGTAGGTTAAGGAAGAGGAAGATGTTGGAGATGAGGGCATGTCTATTATGTTGAATTTCGCCGGTAGTGTTGTTAACTTTTCCGGCGATAGATACTGATAATATCTGGTGATTTCTGCCGGAATCATTGATTTTATTTGGTTTGTGTAATTTTGTTTGTGAGAGGAGGAAGTTAGAGGGTTTTATAATGTTAGAGAGTTACAAAAGGAATGCATCATTTAGAAGTAGGTCCTGTGGATAGTGGGTATGTAGAGCATATTATATAAAACTCAGTTTTGGTAAATATTTAATATTACACCAAATTTCCAAATTTATGAGAAAAATTACAAAACTATATACTCCATAGTAGAACGCTAATAACTAAACTAGTTAATAGAATCTAGGACGATAATGAACTGAATCGAAAATAATAGCGGAACCAAACTTAAAAACCAGCTAAACAATGAGAGAGGCACGGAGTAAAGAAATTGGTATTGATCCAAGGAAAGAACTGGACAACGGTTCATGCAGTTTCCAACAACTTTTCCCAAACATGATCATTTGTAAGAAAAAATTGTAAATAATAAATCGTAAATTTATATATATGCAGAAGAGTGGAAAACCACACATGACTCATAGATAATTTGAACAAAGGGAAGATTTTGACGTACTTTTACAATTTAGTGACAGAACTTGATATGATGTTTTATCAAAAAAAGAACTTCATATGATTACTTAATGTTCAAAGCTTCTTCGTTAGAGTTAGCTCTCGCCCATGCTTAGTGCTTGGAGTGTTGTTGCTGTGAGCCTCTCACTCTGAGTCCTTAGCTTCACTACATAAGATGGTTTTAACCTATCCTAAAACTATTTGGCCTCAAATTTAAAATTAGTTGGTAATAGGTGGATTTGTTCATCTATCTTGTATATTATTAAACTTTATTCTAACTTTTGATGTGGGAGACGTAGTCTCTAGTACATTTCCTTGAGATGATGATTATTTAAATGTCAATTTCAGAATGTTTGAATAAAAATCGATAGGTCAACTTTCAGCCGGAACGATGTAGATTTGATTGGACTGTTTAGATCTGGTTCTGATACTATATTAAGTTAGATGAATTTTTGACCTAAACACAACTGGTGATATTTACTTAAAATTTATTCCAACTTTTGATGCTTGAGGCTTGGTCTATTGCATGCGTTGCCTCAAGTAAGTTGTTGAAGCTTCTCTGATTCTCCTCTAGCATGTATCTTTTGCGTATATCTTGTATGACCCATTCTGAGCAAAGTCTGATGATCTTCAAACTATAGAAACTTTTATTCAAATATATTTTGAAATGATCAGATCTTTCAATTTCAACAATTGACCATGTTTGCATCCTTGTACGCGATTTTAGTTGAGCAGGTTTGTGTCACCTATTAGCTTGGCGTTGGTTATTTCTGGTTGTTGTTATGGTTGTTTATTGACCATGGTTGATGTTATGGTTGTTTTGGTTTTGTGATGTGATCTTACTTGTCCTTCTTGGTTTGGAGGATTTAAGTGGTCTCTAAATTATTGTTTTTAGTTAGGTTCACCTTCTTGATCTAAATGGGTTCTTGCCATTAATTTTGTTTGGATATGTGAAGCCTTCCTTCCTTTTTTTACCTTTTAATAAATTAACTAGATTTTGACTCGGACAAACACACATATATTTTTTCAAATTAAATTGAGGAAGTTGTAAACTATGTCGGTTGCGTATTTCGTTTTGCATGGTGAAACAATCAAATTGATATCTTAGATAAGTAATTTATAATTTGATAATTTTATACAAAGCAGAGAATTTTCTAGTGTTTTGTTTGTAGAATATATTCACTTAGTTTTTAATATATGACGTTTTAGAGAATTATTTTCACTTCAAATTAGATGACATTTTTAATTTTCAATGCAGGTTTATTCATTTTTATTTTTATATAACTTTTTCTGTTCTCAGTTAGCATTTTTATATGTTGAATTATGATTAGGTGAATAGTTAATGATATTTTTGGTTAGATAGAATAGAAAATTAATTTCTTTCTTTAATTTGTGTGAAAAAAATCAAATTGAAGTAAAAAAAAAAAGTATAATTTCGTTGATTATATATATATTAGTATGTCTATATTTGTAAATACATTTGTTTCACAGACAAAAATATGTTATATTTTTCTCTATTATATAAATTAGAATTTATTTCTATGTCAAATTATTTTTCAATTTATATTTAACGTTTGAACCTCCTTCTAGAGAATGGTATTAAATATATTTAATTTATTTATATGATTATTAACGAATTCTATTATATGTTTTCTAATAGTATTAATTTGATAAAAAATGTTAATAATATTAAAGAACAATCACATATGGTGATGCTTTTTTGATATCATCAAAATAATAACATTGATAATATGTTATGGTTGCATAACATAATACTAAAAATAATATACACGATCATCTGTATATAATCATATATATGATTGCATAACTTAGGATTTTTTTTGTTTGTTTTGTTAACGAAGTATCTATAAAACAGTTAATGGCCTACAAAATAATTATATAGGTTGTTGATAATTATTCGATTAATAGGTCAAATTTTTTTTTTTATAAATCAGTTGATATATTTAATTTATTGTTCTTGAATACATATTTTTTATTTTAGCATAGAAAAAAATTTGAGATCCTTAAAGATATTATATTGTTGGTTTATTAAAATATTAATAAAAAAATTAATTTATTATTTTTGAATATAATTTTTTTATTTTAGCATAGTCAACAATTTTGAGATTCTCCTTAAAATAATATATTGTTGGTTTATTAAGATATTAATAAGAGATATTTGTGATTATCTTTATTATAAAAACTAAATGATAGGATAATTAAATGTAATGATTTTCTAAAAATAGTCTCAAAATCAAATATCAGACATGAAAAAATTTTGACTTCTGTTTTAATATATAAGATCAATGCTTCATTCTATTTTTTTTGTAGGTTGGTGGATGCTTTCTAATTCTAGTTTTGTTTTTACCCTGTTGGTCTTATTTTATATCTTACCCTATTGGGAATATGTAATAGTTCCTATTTGGAAAGATATGGGTGTATAGTCTTGCCTTATTTCATTAGGTTAAGATCCTTGATATGTATAAATATATGGCCTTATGGTCGAGGTAATACAAGTTGAACATTATGAAGATCTAAACTTATCATGGTATCAGAGCCATGTTAACGCAAATTCCGACAAACCACTTCAACTTGTCATGGTATCAGAGCCAGGTTAACTACTTCAACGGGTCGTGGTCGTGGCAATGGACCTCGTGAAAATTCAACTCAAATTGTTAACGCAAATTCGGCGTCTGCTAGTTCTCATGTGGCGGTAACTGATACTGATCGCCAGGGTCTAAGCGGCATCACCGATGAGCAATGGCAGCTCATACAGCGTGTTATCAATGAAAGCAAACCTACTGAACGATTAAGTGATAAGGATGACATTTCTTGGATTTTAGATACCGGAGCCACGCATCATATGATAGGGAGACTTGATCTTCTTGAAGAGATAAGGGATATTGATCCAATCTCTGTTATATTACCTGCTGGGTGGACTGTCCTTTCTACAAAACAGGGCACAATTCGGCTTAGTTCCCACTTATCTCTTATGAATGTTTACTTGGTTCCCGGTTTTCATACGAACCTGATTTCTTTTGGTCAGTTCTTCACAGATAACCATCTGGTTGGTCAAGTAACAGATAAACTTCTTATTTTGCAGGACCGCACTACGAGGATGCTGATTAGAGTGGGTGAACGAGAGAGAGAGGGAATGTACTGGTTTCGGGGAATTGAAGTTCCAGCGGCTCTACATACAAAAGTCTGCAATGATCTTACTTTGCGGCATAGTCGTCTGGGACATCCATCTCCGCGTGTTACCAGCCTGGTTCCTGGTTTACGTAGCTAACCTAGTGATAGTGATATCTTATTTCAGAATTGTGATGTGTGTTTAGGAGCTAAACAGACTCGGCAGATTTTTTCAGAAAGTTCTAATAAAGCGAATGCAGTTTTTGATTTGATTCATTGTGATTTATGGGGGCCTTATCGTACTACTGCATTTTGTGGATCTCGCTATTTTTTGACCAGCGTTGATGACTATTCACGAGCAGTCTGGTTATACCTTTTACCCGACAAAGCAAAAGTTGCTCAACATCTGCGAGATTTTTTTTCCATGATCGAACGTCAATTTTCCAAGAAAGTAAAGACCATTCGCAGATAATGACACTGAGTTTCTGTGTCTTACGAGTTACTTTCAGGAACATGGGATTATACATGAAACCGCATGTGTCCAGACTCCGCAGCAGAATGGTCGAGCTGAACGGAAGCCCAGACATATCCTTAACATAGCGAGAGAATTGAGGTTTCAGGCTCATCTACCTATTGAATACTGGGATGAGTGTATCCTTGCGGCAGGACATCTCATCAATAGAAATCTTTCGGCATTACTGGACAACAAGACACCATTTGAAATTTTGTATGGAACAGCTCCGTCGTACAAACATTTGCGAGTTTTTGGGTGTCTGGCATTTGCGCACAACCAGGATCACAGAGGTGATAAGTTCAGCTCTCGTACGCACCGATGTGTGTTCTTAGGTTACCCGTATGGAAAGAAGGGTTGGAGATTATATGACTTGGAACTAGGGGTGGGCGTTCGGGTACCCGTTCGGGTTCGGGTCGGGTATTTCGGGTCTTCGGGTATTTAAGTATTAGGGTTTAGAACCCGTTCGGGTATTTTTACATATCGGGTCGGATTCGAATATTTTTAGTTCGGGTTCGTTTATTTCGGATCGAGTTCGGATATTTAGATTTTGAAAAAGAAAATTCAAATTCTTTATTACTTAAGTTTCATGTATTTAAAATTTAACTATTAACTTAACTGTTTTAAAATGTTTAATAAGTTAGGCGATTAATAAGTTTGAAAATAAATTATTGAAAATAAAAATCATTATTTTGGTTGTTATTTTCGAATTTTGGATGCAAATTTTGTTTAAAATATGAAATAAGAAGCTTAATATACATTTTAAATGAGTAACAAATCATTTTTTTACAATTATATGTATATTATCTGATCTTAAACTATATATAACATTAATATAAATATTAATAATAAAATAAGACAAATAAACTAGGAAGAAATAGGTATATATACAAATGTTCGGTTATATTCAGATATCCGTTCGGGTTCGGGTATTACCCGTTCGGGTTCGGATATCCAAACTCTCTTAACTCAATACCCGTTCGGGTATTTTTCTATTTCGGTTCAGATATTTCGGGTCGGGTTCGGATACGAGTTCGGGTATCGGATAAAGTGCCCACCCCTACTTGGAACGCAAGCTTGTGTTTACATTACAAGATGTGGTGTTTCGAGAGAATTTTTTTCCGTTTCTGACGAGTTCTATGAAGCCCCAACCTACACATCCCCTTACCTCGTCACCTGTCTTACCTCAGACTGATGATGATGAGAGCTCAGAAGCAGAGATTGAGCCAAATACGACTGCTCCGACTCCACTAATTACTACCACAGAGCCAGCTCCAGAATTGCTTGGCAGAGGTCATCGTGTTAAGAAACCTTCTACTCGTCTTCAAGGTTTTGTTGCTAATACAGTCCGACTCTCGTCTCTCTCTCTTGTCTTACCCTCCTCCTCTCCACAGCATCTCTCAGGTCCACTTTATCCTCTCTCAGATTATCTTACTTGTACTAATTTTTCGGATAACCACCGAAACTTTATAATGGCATTGACAGCTCAAGCTGAACCGAGATCATTCAACAAAGCTATGAAAGATAGGGTGTGGCGAGACGCAGCAGGAATTGAAATCCGAGCTCTAGAAGATCAACACACTTGGGATCTTGAATACTTACCACCGGGCAAGAAAGCTTTGGGAAGTAAATGGGTGCTTACAATAAAATTTCGAGCGGATGGAACCATTGAAAGATATAAAGCCAGGCTGGTGGTGTTAGGGAATCACCAAACAGAAGGACTAGATTATACTGAGACGTTCTCACCGGTTGCTAAGATGACCACTGTCCGATTGTTCTTGGACTTTGCAGCTAAAATGAACCATGAAGCACATCAGATGGATGTACACAATGCTTTCCTCCATGGAGATTTGGTTGATGAAGTATATATGAAGCTACCTCAAGGGTTTGGTTCTCCGAATGAAACAAGAGTATGTCGTCTACGCAAATCACTGTATGGACTCAAACAATCGCCTCGATGTTGGTTTGCTAAACTTGCTGATGCGCTGCGTACGTATGGATTTACTCAGACAAAGTCAGACTACTCTCTCTTTATTTACTCAAAGAAAGGAGTGTCGCTGCGAGTTTTGGTGTATGTCAGTGACTTAATTATCTCTGGAAACTCTCCAACGAAAATTCAAGAGTTCAAAGATTACTTGTCAACGTGTTTCCACATGAAGGATCTTGGCATTCTCAAATACTTCCTTGGTTTGGAAGTTTCCAGGAGTCCTAAAGGTATATATTTGTGTCAACGCAAATATGCTATTGATATTGTTGCAGAAGTGGGACTTCTCGGGTGCAAACCTGTTGGATCACCTATTGATCAGAACCATCGTTTGAGCTTGGCTTCAGGACCACTTCTTGCGGATCCAGAGAGCTATAGACGTCCAGTAGGACGTCTCATTTATCTTGCTGCGACAAGACCGGATCTTACTTATGCCATACATATATTATCCCAGTTTATGCATTGTCCTCGCCAAGAACATTGGCTTGCAGCCTTAAAGGTTGTTCGATATCTCAAAGGAACTATGGGTCAAGGTATATTACTAAGCGCTGAACCTTCTCTCATTTTACTAGATGGTGTGATTCGGACTGGGCTGCTTGTCCACTAACAAGGCGATCACTTACTGACTGGATTGTACAACTCGGTTCATCTCCTATCTCATGGCAAACTAGGAAGCAAGATACTGTCTCATGCTCATCTGCAGAAGCTGAATATCGTGCTATGCATGAGGTTACACGCGAGCTGCAGTGGGTCAAAGCGTTACTACTGGAGATGGGATTCGAACATAAGGAGCCGATGACAATAAGATGTGATAGCAAGCCTGCGATTCATATCAGTTTGAATCCAGTTTTTCATGAGCGTACGAAACATATTGAAGTTGATTGTCATGCAGTTCGTGATGAGATTATTAAGGGAGTGATAAAGCCATATCCTGTATCTACAAAAGATCAAATGGCTGACATATTAACGAAGGCTTTAGGGCGAAAAGAGTTTGATATTTTTATTTCCAAGTTGGACATTTTGACCTTGCATGCTCCAACTTGAGGGGGGTATTGAGAATATGTAATATTTCCTATTTGGAAAGATATGGATGTATAGTCTTGCCTTATTTCATTAGGTTAATGTCCTTGATATGTATAAAAATATACGGCCTTATGGTCGAGGTAATACAGGTTGAACATTATGAAGATCTAAACTTGTCATACCCTGTTATATTCATCCCCTATAGTTGAAAAACTTATTTGGAAAAAGTACCGAAAGAAATTGGCCAGTACACTAACCTTCGTCTAATCAGCCTCATTGATCAACATCACTTGACTCATATCTATCGACTTGGTTTCAGTACCTTCCTTATTAAGAAAAAAAAAAGTAATTATGAAACAAACAAAAATCATTCAAATTCCTTTTTCGAGATATCAAATTGACCGTTCAATGGAAAATACTATCACAAAATATGTTGAAAGATCTACAGAAAGAAGCGTTGGCTTGTTTCAAGAATTTTTAGAAAGATGTAACTGACTGTCACTAACACTTATATTCTTATCGAATGTGTTTGATACAACATATGTCTAATCTACTATACCATCTTAAAAAACCTTCAAACGAATCTAAGCAAAAAAAATTAAAAATGCTTTTGTTTGAAAAATTGTATTATTTCCTTCTTCACTTTCAAGTACAGACGTTCAGTTCATCGATATACATAACTACAACGAAGCCTGCTAACAAGAGTTTAGTGGCTAACATGACTTTCTTTAAACATCTTTTTTATCAAAGAAAATTGAATATATTTGGACAGAAACACGATATAATTTGATAACTAAGTCCTGAAATTTGCTATAAGTGGGTCCAAACATTTTCTAGTGGCAATACCATCGTTTTTCAAACTCATTAATATGAATATATAATCGTTTACATAATGAAAACAAATGCAAAACGTCCGATTCGGATGATCAATGCCATCTTTTGATTACAAAGATTATGCATACACGTAAACTTTTGTTAAAGCTCGAGTATATATATATAACTTGAAAACACTTTTATGAGAATAATAATAATATAAACTCTGTTGCGGAAAAGAATCTATAAAATAAGACTCTCGTTAATTTCCTAAAATTATACCGAAACACTTTTTTGAAAGAAATTACATCGAAACTTTTTGTGCTATAATATATACTAGAATTTGATCCGTACTCCCATGCAGATGTTTGATTTAACTTGTTTTCAACGTAAATGCATAAATCCTAGTTTTATAAAAAATTATATTTTTAATGTTTTATAATTTACATATAGAATAGAATATATTATTTTATAATATAAATATTTTATAATACTTTTTATTTGTATATAATATTATATTAGAAATTTCATAATTGATACAATTTGATGTGATTATACTATTTATATATTAACATGTTGTTTTTTTTATAAAATGAACCAACATACGAAAAACTAAATTTTGTATTGGTTTTCTATGAATTTTCATTAATTTTATGATATTTGTTTTCTTGAAAATTGAACTCTCGAAATTTTATCTTTGACTAAATTAGAGGTAATACTATATTTAAAAATTATTTTATATAATATATACTATATATTTCAGTTTGTGTTTTTATTTTCACTAAATAAAAAGAATTGTAATTAATTAATTTAAATTGATTTTAAATGTAATGGCAGAATCTGTAAATAAAAAGAAATATAAAAAGAAAATGTTTAATTTATTTTAAATGCAATGGTTAAATGTGCAAATAAAATTAAGTATTTAATCTACTATTTTTGTTTTCAAACAATTCTCATTTATCCTGCTATTCTTATTTTCAAATCGTACCAAAAGTACTTTGGTTTTAATAATATAGATTACAACCATCGCAAATATTCTCCTATTTTTCTCCTAAAATAGAGAACTTTTAATAGAGATGGGTTTGTCCATAATGCATTCCTCTAAAAATGGATATTCCTGATATATCATTTTCTAGTTTTACAAATAATACCTTTTATTTGTGAAAATTGAGAATTAACTCAATTTCTTTAAATTTTTATAAAATTATGATATTATTGAACTAAATATTTCTTTTAAATTTTTTTATATAAATAAAAAAATATGATTCTTTTTTTTTGGTCATCAATATACATATTCAACTAAGACTATGTGAACCAAACTGATAACTTTACATCCATATGAACAATAAAAGACAATTTCTTCCTGGCACCGCATGCTAGACTGTCCGTCTTTAAATTATGTGTTCGAGGTATACGAATGATCACCGAGTGATTGAAACTTGTCTTGAGAAGTTTGATGTCTTCCATGTAATTTGTAAAAACAGACTATATGACGTGAGAACAATCCGTTGTGCTGAAAGCATCTTCACCAACTGAGAACAATCCGTTGCAAATGTGACGTGACACTGCCAAAGATTTTTCATACATTCCATGGCCCATATAAGGGCTTTAAACTCCGAATATAAAGGTGAAAGACTTGCTCTCGTATTCCTTGCCCCCATAAGTTCGTCAAACACCTCTAGAGTGCTATACCACCCTTGTCCATAAAAAAATCATGTGTTTTCCATGATTCATTAGTAAAATACCAACGACCCAGAATAACTAGGAGCCCCAGCACTTCCCCTCCATTAGAATGGACAGCTCTCTGAACGAGTGTTGCCTGAGCTTCCGCCCAAAACAATGATTCAGTTTTTGCCAATTTAAGCGTATCCCTATGGTCATTATCTATATTTCTAAACACCTTACTGTGTCCTTTCCAAATATATCATAAACCAAGCGAACTCTCTAGTATAAATGATCCATATTCGTAAAAATTAGAGAAAAAAGGGAAGATATATAGATTTGATGGAACCTTCAAGAGAGCCCAAACTTGAACCGCTGAAGGATATTTAAAAAGACATGATCTTCATTAACTATTTTTTATAAAAAGTGTATTTCACTAAAATATTTAGTTCTGGTTATAACTGTTAGAGTAAGAAGTTAAAGGATAATTTTGTAAATAAAAAATATCTATTGTAGATGAATATTTTTTCTCTAAATATAGAGGTAAAATAGAAATATCTAATTTAGATGAATAAATAAAGGTGGGTTAGGATTAGGGGTGTTCAATCCGGATTTCATTTTGATTTTTCTCCATTTTTTTGGTATTTTAGTTAATAAAAATTAGTTATCATATTAAAACAATATCTATTTTGGTTTGGTTCATATACTATCAATTTTTGGTTTATTCAGTTTTATACCAAAGAACCACATATATATTTATCTTTTATAAAATTTTGTGTTTTTTATTTTATATGATTCAATATCAACTTTAATAAACATAAAGTTATTTAGTTTTTAAATATAATATTTTTTATTTTTTTATTATTTAAAATAATTAGTAAACATACTAAGTTAATAATAATAATAATAGAAAATTCATAAATAAAAATAAAAATCAGTAATAGAATAATATTATTAAATAACTAAATATTACTACATATATTTATCAACGAAAAATTTAAAATTATGTCTTTTAATTTGATAAATGAAAAAACAAATTCTAACATTAAAAAATATTAAATTACTAAAATCAACATTTGAAGTATGAAGATCATAGCAATAAAAGAAACTATATATATTATAAATTATATTATATAATTTACATATAATTATATTACTATATATTAATTAATTGGTTTATTCAATTTAATCGGTTTATATATCAAACCATTTTCATATATCAAGATTTTTTAAAAGTAACATCCATTTGGTATAATATAGTATTACCACAACCAAATTAATTTCTTTATTTCGGTTTAATTCAGTTTTAATTGGTTGAACACCCTAAACCTGAAGTGAATTTTCTTCTATTATAATATTTAGAATAAAAAATAACTATAGGTCGGAGATGTTCTAAGAGGGTTTTCGTGGTGCATGCTAACTTCATTGAATAATATAGCAAGAAGAAAAAATATTATATATGCAATAGTGCGATGCGTCACAATTTTAAACTTTATATAATCATCATTTTAGGGACTTGTAAAAAAGTGTTTATGGAAGATTTGATATTTTGATGAATTATGACCCAATGTCTCAACTTTCCCACTTTAAAACACTAACACACTCACATATTACGTTTTTTTTTTCTTGAAAAATCTCACATCTAAATTGTTAAAAGAAAAGTATAAATAGAAAATATTTCTTAATTTTTTTTTCAGTAATTAAAAATTTATGTCACTAAAATTAAAACACATTAGTTTTGATTAATATCCGCGCGGATCAAAATATAGTATTATTTTTCTATCAGTATTATTTTTCATGATCTCTATTAGTTATTTTAATCACGTTTAATACTCGTATCTCCATTATATATTGATACAAAAGAATTTCCGAGAATTGTATGATGACAATACTAAACTTGGAAGCTCTATTTGGTCGCTTATAAACATCCATTTATCCAAATTTTTGTTTGCTAGCTGGTCCAGTCTCGTGACCAAATTAAATCATTTTATATTAAAAGTTCTTTTTGCTACAATAGTGTTAAACATCAAATTAAGGTAGTGATCCACTCGAGTCTTCTCTTCCAACACTTACTAATTAATTAATCGCTAAACCTATCTGATTAGATTATGTAAGCCATTCTATAATGGACACGTACCGATCCCACTGAACTAAAGTAAAATATGCGAATATTTTTCTTAGTTTTGGTTAGCAGATAGATGGATTAGATTATATATAGTTACAGGATTAAATGATCCTTGATAATTTAAAAGGTTTTATAACCCCTGGTACCAGGGTTGCTTTCTCCTATTTTTTAACCATAGAAGGTGCAATATACCGATACGTCTCTATCCTTTCGTAATCATAAAATAAAACTATAAGGCTTTGTTACGTCCACTTTTCATATTATTATTTTTATGATTAAAGAGAGCCACATGAAATAAAGAAAATGTCAGAAGCTCTTTATTAATCAGAGAAATATATCATTGGCAATTTTGAACCTAACTGCTGTCAAATGGCGTCAGCAAATGTCAACTTCAAAGTGTAGAATCTCCATTATTTTAGGATTTAGGGAATTGATACTAATGAGTTTCAAAAAAAAAAAAGGAAAAAAGAAAAGGGAATTGATACTAATCCTTTGATTATAAACTCTTATATAAAAAGCAGAGTTTATATCACTCTAAGGCAGTTATTGAGTTTTATTATCAAGAAAAGGCAGTTGTCGTGGGTGAGGTAGTTTTTGAGTGAAATGACCTAAGTTGCCCTCAACTAAACACAACCACTTCCCTTTTCTGGTTAAGCTTTTGTTTTTCTGGTTTCTATTTCAAAATTCAAAAATCAAGTTGGACCCTCCTGAAATTAAGACGCCGGTTATTAAAAAGAAAAAAGTAGAATTTCCATCTTCTTCTCCATTTCTCTCTTTTGCTCCATTACGTTTACCGAGGCGATTACAGAGGGAAAATTTTGCTAGGATTTTTTCGATGATATCGTTCGGTGTCGAGACCAAAAAAGCGATGGCTAGGAGGAGGAGCAAGCGTGGGAAAGAGATCGACGATGGTAACTAGCTTTTTCCAGTTGGTAATGTCATTTGTTGTAGGTGTATTTTCTAAAATATGGATTTTGTTTTCATTTGATTCAGTGATGGCGAAGTCGTCGGCGGTGGAAATGAAGAAGTTATTGCCAGAGCGTTTATTTCTTACTGACCGTTACCCAAGCGAGATGGTTAACATGTGTATATGTATACATTGAGAGTGTATTGAAAGCGTACATGTGTATATGTGTACATTGAGAGTGTATCGTCATAGCTGTCTGAAATCTTTGTGGGTGATCCTCTCTGTGACAGAGTGAAAGCTTGGGAACAACAATAGCCAAGTTTCTATATTTTTCACATTTGATCCTTCAAAAAAAATGAAGATTACATGATAAAAATCATTGGTGTCTGTGAGTTGTATTTGCAGGAAACACAGAAAACTTAAAAGGAAGAAGATGAAGTTATTACAAAATTGCCACTCATTAAAAAAATTTAATTGGATGACCACGTGGATATGTACATAATGTTAGTGTACACATATTTGTGTACATGGATACATTGGATGATCACGTAGATATGTACATAATGTTAGTGTACATAATATTAGTGTACGCATGTACATGTTAAAGAGATAATTTTGTATTTATATGTATAAGGACAAAGAAACGTGGTTTACGTGAATTAAATAACATGATTCTATATGTACATGTGCACATGTTTCATGTGTACGAACAGAACATGTGTACATCTTTTACATGTGTACATTGTATATTACTAAGGCAATGTTCATAAAATTGTGTATTCTCATTAACATCTTAAAATCATGAATATGTACNTAATGTTAGTGTACACATATTTGTGTACATGGATACATTGGATGATCACGTAGATATGTACATAATGTTAGTGTACATAATATTAGTGTACGCATGTACATGTTAAAGAGATAAGTTTGTATTTATATGTATAAGGACAAAGACACGTGGTTTACGTGAATTAAATAACATGATTCTATATGTACATGTGCACATGTTTCATGTGTACGAACAGAACATGTGTACATCTTTTACATGTGTATATTGTATATTAATAAGGCAATGTTCATAAAATTGTGTATTCTCATTAACATCTTAAAATCATGAATATGTACAATTCGGTGTACATGTGAGCAGTGGAAAATATTGCAAATTGCAAATCTATCTAACAAATCCACTAGGTATACATGTGAATCTGATGTACATGTGTATTGTTGTACATATGAATGGTAAAATTGTTACATATATATTCATCAAATATAATCACTGTGTACACATATATTTCATTGTATATGTGTACATCTTCACATATGATATAAAAAAAATAAAAGAATAAGATTTCACAATATTTCGAAATCTACGTGTACGTTATTTACAAAAATTGTTTATAGATACAAATGTAAAGATAAATACGAGTATCCATGTGGAGATCTTATTTCATGTACACATTTTATATTGTCCACATGGATACTATAAATTATCTATTTTTAGTGGGGAATACGGGGACATTTTATATTGTCCACATGGATACTATAATTGATTATGATGCACATAAAAATATGGGGAATACGAAGACATATTTACTAAGATACACTAATAACTTAGATACCAGTGACATATTTTGTTTGGTTGCGTAATGATCTAATTACAAACCTCATTCTTTGATTTTGTTTGTTTAAGGTTTGATGTTCTTAGAAAACTTCGCTACGGTGTACACAAACAAGAGTGTACATGTGTACAAACAAATAAGTTTCATGTACAAACCTTAATTTTTTTGATTTTTTTTATTAATTATGCAAAATTACGAAAATGACCTTGTCTTCTTCCTTGGTCATTGTCGACCATAAATCCTAATTGCTGCCTCTCTTACCTATATTTATGATTATTTACATTCTCCATTTGTTTTAATGTCTTTTGTCCAGATGTGTTAGATTTCAATTCCAATTCAATTGCAGATCTCATTTTTCGCCAGATCTCGTTGACAAAACGGAGAGTCAGCTACGACGGAGCAGAGACATGGCGACTGAGAACATCATTTGGAGATGGAGAGGTCGTGGGCTTGAGGCACGCGACCAGACACGACGAAGAGCAATGACCATAAGCTATTGGAAAAGGAGCTATGGAGAAGCCTGTATTTAGAAGCTGTATTTAGAAGCTGTAAATCGGAGATGGAGAAGATTTACAGAAGAACCGTAAGCTATTGGAAAAGAAGCTATGGAGAAGCTTTTATCAAATACATAAATCTCCACCGTCGAAATAATAGGTGAAACTAATCCAATGGCTTAAAAAGGAGGCAGATATATGTCAAATCTATAACACTGAATTAATGTGGAACGTTGGATGAAAAATAAATGAGGGGTGGAGGTTCATTCCCGCTTAAACGAAATGTGTACTTACCATTTGTCTAACTAGATCGTTGAGAATTAGGGAATAAAGTGGACACACTTAACATTAACTACCTTAGGAGCAGAATCTGCCTTTTTGTGATATAAAAAAGTAGAAACTGTCCTAGAGTGATATAAACTCNTGTGGAACGTTGGATGAAAAATAAATGAGGGGTGGAGGTTCATTCCCGCTTAAACGAAATGTGTACTTACCATTTGTCTAACTAGATCGTTGAGAATTAGGGAATAAAGTGGACACACTTAACATTAACTACCTTAGGAGCAGAATCTGCCTTTTTGTGATATAAAAAAGTAGAAACTGTCCTAGAGTGATATAAACTCTAAAAAACATAAGGTGAATATAAGAACTAATTATTATTTCTTAGAAAAGAGCATGTATACGATATGTTTTTACTTCATAATTTGTTTGATGGAATATAACAAAATTATATTTCTGAAAGTAGAACTAAAGATAATTAGATAAGCTGCTTAATTATGAAATACGAGTATGAAATACGAGTACTACAATTTTCGGAAGAACTAATTAATCCTTAGTCTTACAAAAATGATGAACTATGTTTATCTTATATTGATACACAATTAAATATATATATATATATATATATATATATATATATATATATATTATTGATTCATCTGAGGGTATCCTAACATATGAAACATATTGATTTCCAGCTGATGTGTAATTAATTAATCCTTATAGTCTTACAAAAATGCTGAACTATTATTATCATATACTCATTGTTCCACAATTAAATATATATATATATATATATATATATATATATATATATTATTGATTAATCTGAGGGTATCTTAACACCTTAAAATATACATGTTGATTTCCAGTTGATGTGTAACTCATTGATGTTTTCCCAGATATTTAAATGAAACTAAAATCATGATTTTATATAGGAGGATTTGTCAAATATGATTCAAAATTTGATCTTAAATGCAAAAATGTACTCCAACTCAAATCAAATCCAAAAGTAATTCAAAAGGTTTGTAAAATTACAAACATACCTTCATGACCAAATAGAATTGTACTTTCAAAACCGGAGCTTCTAGCTCAAGTGGTAAAGGGGTTACGGCTGTGAGTACCGCCACCTGGGTTCGGATCCCAGCCACTGGGGAGTTAACATTTCGGTATCGACAGGGACAGAGGACTGACACGTGGCAACACGTGACTAGTCTGGATCACTTCTGTGAGGCCAGAATACCTCTGTATAATTCAAAAAAAGAGAAGACTTTCAGGGAAGTCTTTTCATGAGCAGACTTACCTGAAAGTCTTCTCATGATGTAGATCTTAAAAATATTTTGATATGGAAAAAATCATAATCATTTAATTATATATATTTGTAAATGATATAAATTTAGATTTAATAAAATTAAATTGTTTTCAACATAGATAAGTGAATGTAAGTTAGTCATGATATTCTTTGGTGTAGCGTTTGGTAACTATGTTGTACAATTGTATGTGTTTTTATAGTTAGATTGTGGAATCTTAACATTTATTATTTTTAAAGTAAATTTTAGCTATATGTGTTTTGTTTTATGTAGATAAAAACACTTCATAAGTTTAATTTAGGTTTAATAAAGTTTTTGTATGTGATTTAGTTATATATTTGATTTTGGGGTTTTAGAAGACTTAAATTTTTGAAGATATAATGCACTAGAATACTTATGGGATGACTTAACAACATTTTCCCGCTTAAAATCTTAAAAGAATTTAGGTTTCTCACCTAAAATTAATTTTTCTAATAAGTCTTCTAGTGAAAGTTTTCTAGTGTATTAGTTCTTAAAATAATTTATAAATTTCATAAAAATACTTTGATAGGGGAAAAATTAATAATCATCTAATTATAGACCTTTGTAAGTGATATAATTTAGATTTAATAAATTGAATTGTTTTCGACATAGATAAGTGAATGTAAGTTAGTCATGATATTTGTTGGTTTAGGGTTTGGTAACTATCTTATAGTATTGTATGTGTTTATAAGGTTAGATTGTGGATCCTTAATTTTTTTTTTAAATCTAAATTTGACGTATATGTGTTTAGTTTTGTGTATATTAAACAAGTTATAAGTTTATTTTTAAGTTTAATAAAAATTTTGTATGTGATTTAGTTCTATATTTTATTTTAAGGTTTTGGAAAACTTAAATTTTCGAAGATATAATGCACTAGAAGGCTGTGGATGACTTAACACCAGTTTCCAGTTAGGTTTCCCGACTAAAGTAAGTCTTCTAGGTGAATAGTAAGTCTTCTGGACAAATAGTAAGTCTTCTGGGTGAATAGTAAGTCTTCTGAACGAATAGTAAGTCTTCAAAGTAAGTCATCTGGTGAATAGTAAATTTAGGGTCTAGAAGACTTCTTGGAAGAATTCCATATAAGTCTTCTAAAGTCTTCCGTATCGAAAATATTTAACCTAATTAACATTTTTATCTTCATATACAAATTAAAATTTACACATTCTCTTTCTTCCTTTCAAATAGAGGAAACAAAAATATAATATTTCTCACTCTAAAATTCTCTAACCTCTCTCTAAACTATTTGAATTTGATAACACCAAACACTATATCAATTTCTCATTTTTATGTGTTTCTCACTATTTTATCTTGTTTTTTGCAGGTTTTTTATTTAATAGATGTCCTCTTTCACTCATTTAAAGGTAAATATATAAACAATTTATATGTATTTTTGTGTTTTTTATATATTAGATTCTAATAAGTTGTAGATTCAACATAATGTAATTGTTTTAGTTATTATTTAAGCTTAAAAACATTGTTTTTTGAATTTTTCCTCTATTTTGATGTCATTTGAACGTTTTTGGATATGCAGATTTTTTTCCAGATATGAGCTAGATATTGGAAGACTTTCAGAAGACGTTCAAAAGACTTTACTGGAAGTCTTCTAGCGTAGTCTCAAATCTTCTGACTTAGTTTTAAGTCTTCTAGTGTAATTTTAAGTTTTCTGACGTAGTCTTCTTCCATGTTTCCTCTTACACAATAGATCTGAGCATTTTGGTAAGTTTTCATGTCTGATATTTTTTTTCATTTAGTAATGTCTTGTTGCATAAAGCTATTATCTTTTTTTCCAAACTAAATTTTTTCAACCTTTCTTTAATCTTTTTAACCATGAAAACACCAAATTTTACATCAATTTCTCATTTTTGCTTTATGTCTCCCTTACTAATTTATCTTGTTTTTGCAGATTGTTTTAGATCTGAGTCAGACATTGGAAGACTTACAGAAGATTTTCAAAAGACGTTCAGAAGACTCTTGAAAGTCTTCTGGCATAGTCTTAAGTCTTCTGACGTCTTCTCTCATATCAAATGGAGTCCAAGCTTGTCTTTGTGTAGGAATGATCTATAATAGTTTTGTTTGTGAACTGTTTTGTGATTTGTATGTATACTTTCTAGTTTTGATTTTTGTTTTGTAATTTTGAAGAAATATTAATAAAAATGTGGTAAAAATGTTTATTGTCCCAAATTATTTGACATAATTAAAGTAAACAAAAGTAGAATACAAATATGGTTCTATGTTTGTAAAATCAGTAACGATGTTTCTTAAGATGTAATATATGTGGTAACAATCTATTTTTCATTTTTACAAATAAATGAAATAAAAAAATTCAGTGGCCTTCAAATTCAAAACATGATGTTCATTATATAGTTCTTCTCATCTTTGGATCTCCTATACTTTGCAAAACAAAATATAAGTTTGTAACTACAAACAACTTCTTCTCATTAACTTATAATAGTTGTTCATCACTTTTAACTTCTAAGAAGTAAAATCAACAAAGTATTTTAAGAAGTAAAACCAATACATTTTGTAATTATAAACAACTATGATATAATGAGTAGGTTAAATTTTTGTACACATTATAATTTTTTTGAAATTATTTTACACTTTTGAAAGTTAANTAACTACAAACAACTTCTTCTCATTAACTTATAATAGTTGTTCATCACTTTTAACTTCTAAGAAGTAAAATCAACAAAGTATTTTAAGAAGTAAAACCAATACATTTTGTAATTATAAACAACTATGATATAATGAGTAGGTTAAATTTTTGTACACATTATAATTTTTTTGAAATTATTTTACACTTTTGAAAGTTAATAAACTTATCTTAAATTACTTAACATTCTTAAACTACAAGTTTACAAAAACTAACGTGGAAAACTTCTTAATAAGTCTTCTCAGATTAGCTAGAAAATTAAAAAAAAACATGAATATTAATAACCTCATAATTATCACCAATTAAGTTATGAATTTCATTCATGATTCCAAATATTGTCTAAAACACATGAATTAACAATAAAATCTTAAGAATTCATTTTAAATTTGAAGAAAATGAAAATTTATTATACATTTTCGTTGAACACTTACCTGGAAGTCTTTACAGGGAAGACGTCTAGGTAAGTCATCTGACGGAAGACTTACTTGGTAAGTTTTCCACTTAGATCATTTTTCAATTGAAAATTTGCAAAGGCAAACTTCCTGAGAAGTGTCCTCTATGGGAGACTTTTCTGAAAGTCTTCCTTTGTAAATATTGGATTACTTTTGCATATATTGGCTCATTTTTTCCTTTAGGACTTGATAAGATTATAAATTTATTTTGTTAATAAAAAAAAGATTATAGCTTTATTTTTCTATGTCAACTGATAAGATTTGTGTATAGACATCCTATCTCCCCTATATATTATTTGAGAAGCATTGCAACATTGATTGATGCCACGTGCTACATAAAATGACTTTTAGAATCCTTAGAAAATAGTTTGATACGTACAAACATATACTATACTTTTTACTAATTAATCATAGAGTTAATTATTAATATATAACAACTATTTTTTTTAAATAAAATTTATAGAATTACTTAATATGATTAAAATATATATGACAATTAATTATTTTGAAGAATAAAGATTTATTAACATTATTATTAACTATCTTTTCAAATTTATATTATAATAATAAATTAAATAATCACATTAACCATATAAGAAAAAAATATTTTTTGTCTGTATAAGAATTTGAATTAAGAAAAAAACATTTATAAATTAACAAACTGTTAAGAAAACAATTTGTAATCAAATTATTAATAATAAGAAAATCACTTTGAAAATTTGTGATCAAATATTTTAATGTATTTAGTAATAACTAGGTGTTTTGTTCGCACTTTCGGGCATAATATTAATTCTATTATGAATATTTATTAGTTGATGTTTCATTAATTTATTGCTTATGTTTTAAAAAAGTACAAATCAAACATCAAATAATTATAAATGACAAAACTAAAACATCAGAAATATTTAAGAGATTGTGAAATTTTTAAAGAAGTTTCTTATCATTCTAAGAATATGATTTGTTTTTTAAAAAGAAGCCAAAAATTGTCTTTTCATTTCAAAAACTGTTAAGATATTTAACATGTGAAAAGATGTATATTTTCATCTTAAACATTGCATTAGTTTCAAGAGATTGTTAAACATTGCATTAGTACAAATCAAATATCAAATAATTATTAATGACAAAACTCAAACATCAGAAATATTTAAAAGAATATATTTCTATAATTATTTTCCTTGATTTATATTTAATTATAATATGTATACAAATGTTTTTAATTAATTTATATTTAATTATAATTTTTTATATCTTAATTTTAAATTTTATAATAGAAAAACATATTTTCAAGATAACAATATAATGCATAAGTTATTTATTCTCTAAAAATACAGTATGATAAAAAAAAAAGATTATAGAAATTATGACATATAATTAAATTACCTAAAATCATGGAGAACTTAATGAATCATAAAAATTCACTTCTTAAATATTTTTATTGAGTGATGATTTATATTTAATTAATAATAGATAATTTATTGTGATATCTTATTTTCTAAGAATCTGATACTATTAATACAAATTTGTTTTAAATATATAAATTATAGAAATTATGATAAATTATCAAAATTACCTAAAATCATGGAAAATATGACAAATCAGAAAACATCAAGTTTACTTCTTAAACAATAGTATAGATTTTTTACATGTTAATTTTAAATTTTATATAAAAAAATATTTTCAAGATAACAGCATAATACATAGAAATTAATTTATTTTCTAAAATATTATATTGATAATATAAATTAGTTTTAATGATATAATCAATAATAAACAAAATTAGACAAATTCTGATAAATGACCAAAATTACCTAGAATCATGGAGACAAATCAACAAATTCACTTTTCAAATAATTTTTTTGATGATTTCTATTTAATTATTAAAATTATAATTTTTATCTTAATTTTAAGTTTTATAATAGGAAAATATATTTTCAATATAACAACATAATACATAAGAATTATCTTATTTTAGAAAATATAAAATTATTAATATAAATTCGTTTTCGTTATATAATAAATAAACATTTTTTATATTTTAATTTAAAATTTAAGTTTTATATATAAATAACTTCAAGATAACAACATAATTTACAAGAATTATCTCGTTTTCTAAAAATATGATATATTCATATAAATTTGTTTTATTTATAAATAAATTATATACAAATAATAAAAATATGATAAATAAATAAAATTACCTAAACTTATAGAGAACATGACAATTAAGCAAATTTATAGAATATAAGATAATTCATATAAATTCGTTTTATTTATTGATAATATATATAAATATTTTTTTTTTGATGAAATTTCAAATTTATTGATCTATCAAAAGAATGTTATTTACATGTGTAGACTAAAACAGTAGCAAATAATAATTTAAATTATCTATCCCTTAGGAACTAAGCTGGAACCATCTTTGCAATAAACCTCCATACTTATGATTATGCTTGTACTTGAGAGAAGTAATTCTGTTTCTTATCGCCTTGTCTATGAGCCGTCGCATGTGGTCAGTAGGCACTCCTTTCTGCTGATAGCGCCTTGCATTTCGCTCCATCCATAGATGATAGATTGTTACCTGCTGAAGAAGCTTAGCCAAGACAGTGTTCATTTCCAACGGTCTCATTCTCTGCAAGTGTTGCACTGTCCAGTGCCAGTCCGGGTTGATGTTGTCTCCCATGATTCTCCTCGCTAAACACTCCCACACCGTATAGGAGTAAGGACAGGCGAAGAAAAGATGATCCCGCCTCTCATCCCTTTCTCCACATAGCTCACAGCTTTGTAGCATTCCCCATTGTCTCATCCGATCCCCTGTAGATAATCTATTCTTCATAGCCAACCAAGTAATAAAAAAAAACCGTGGAACCCCTTGAGTAAACCAGACTACTCGATTCCAGTCTACTACAGTCCTTCTTGATCTTATTTGCTCCCACGTACTTGAGGTAGAGAAGTGGTCCCGATAATCTGCAACTCCATGCCTCCACAGCACTATATCCACCCCTTTTTCAGGCCCTGGCGGCTCCCTATCCAAGATACTCTGTTGGAGATCCTGGTACCGTCGACTTCTCCTCCCTCTGATGCTCCAATCCGCCAATGTCACAGCATCACACACCTTTGCATGTCGTCCAATACCCAAGTAAGTGGGGCCAGTAGGACCTGTGATGTCAATTAGTCTCCCCTTTGCCAACCAATCATCAAACCAGAAATGGCAAGCCGCTCCATCCTTTACATCAATCCTGAAAAACTCATAAGCCACATCCCTTAACTTGAGCAATTTTCTCCAAATTCAGGATCCTTTTGTTATCATCTCTTACATCCCAAAATGAGTTTTATTTGAGCAGATAATGTTTCACCCAACTCACCCAAAAGGAGGAAGGTTGAGTGAACAAACGCCAAATGAGTTTCAAAGCAAAAACTCTATTAGATTCCCACAATTTTCTCACTCCAAGTCCCCCTTATTCTTTCGGAACACATAAATCATCCCAACTAACCTTAGCTTTGTGCGTCTGAGTAGGAGAGCCAGACCAAAGGAAAGCACTGCACATACTCTCAATCTTATCTAGACACTGTGCTGGTAAGATGAAAGCCTGACTCCAGAAATTGACGATGCTAGCGATAACTGACTTGATTAGCTGAAGTCTTCCTGCGAAGGAAAGCGTTTTGTTGGACCAACATAGCATCCTTCCCATGATTTGGTCTATTAAAGGCTCATAGTCGTGGCTGGAAAGTGTCTTAGTTGTCAGTGGCATACCTAGATAGCGTATAGGCAAGGTTCCAACCCCAATATTCAGTGATTCCGCAACAGTAAGTAGAGCAGTGACATTGTTTCCGGAGATAAAGATGGATGACTTAGCTGCGTTTATGTGCAAGCTTGACATGCGAGCAAAACGTTTCATTACCTCCAACACCCCCAACAACGATTCTGTACTACCTTTAGTGAACACAAGGATATCGTCAGCGAAACTCAAGTGTGTAAGCTTGACCTCTTTGCACTGCGGATGATAGCCAAACTCCCCAGCCTCTGCCGCTCTATTTAACAGTTTAGAGAGGACATTATTAAGGATAACATAGAGGTAGGGGGAGAGAGAGCAGCCCTGCCTGATTCCTCTAGCACTAGTGAAAAATCCTTCTAGACTCCCATTAATACAAACTGAGAAAGCAGCAGTAGAAATACAAAGCCGAATCCAATTAACAAACTGCGAAGGAAGTCCCATTGCCAGCAGAACCGAAGTAATAAAAGACCACTTCACCGTGTCGAAGGCCTTGGAGATGTCAAATTTGATAGCACATTTTGCTGCGTTCCCAGGTCGATGATAGCCTGTGACGAGCTCCGAAGCAAGTAATACATTCTCAAGTAGCAACCGATCAGTGACAAAAGCACATTGGTTGGCTTCAATAGCTTCAGGAAATATGATCTTGAGTCTGTTAGCAAGGACTTTAGAGATCACTTTGTATAATAAGTTGCAGCAGGCTATAGGTCTGTAGTCCTTCATTGTCTGAGCATTTGTTGTCTTCGGAATAAGAGATAAGATGGTGGCATTGACTCCCGTAGGCATGAAACCAAAGATGAAAAAGGACTGCACTGCCACAATAAATTCCTTGCCTATGATAGGCCAAGCTGCAACAAAAAACTCCTTTGTGAAGCCATCGGGGCCAGAGACTTTTTCATTTGGCAGGGTATGCAAAGCTTGATAAATTTCCTTAGCTGTCACTGGACCCACAAGCACAGCTGCAGCCTCCCTTGGGCACCTATACATTAGTAACTTCTGTAGCGAATTCACTGAAATGTCCTCTAATGTTGGGTCTTGGGATTGCAGGAAGGACTGAAAATGACAGACAGCTTCTTTTTTTTTTATGTCCACGTCTGATGTGAGTAGAACTCCCTGTCCACTTACCAAGCTTCTGATCGTATTTCTGGCAGCTCTAGTTTGCACTGTTGCGTGAAAGAATCTCGTATTCTGATCCCCCGCACTCAACCAGCGAACACATGATTTTTGCCTATAGAATTTCTCCTCAATGCGAGCCAATCTGCTCCACTTTATCTCTGCAGCTGCTGCCCTAGCCACATTTTCTGGACTAGGGTCAAGAAGTACCTTATTTTGACAATCACAAAGGTCCTCATAAGCCTGCTTTGTTCGCACCGGAAAATCTCTGTAATTGGTCTTATTCAAAGCTCTTAGGGGTTGCTTGAGAAGCTTGAGTTTCTTGTGGCAAAGAGATAGAGCAGACCTGGAGTGGAGGAGGGGTTCCGTAGCATCCCATACTTCTTTAATTGTTGGGAGGAAATCCTGATGCTCTACTAGATAGTTAAAAAACCTGAATGGCTTCCGAGCTTCATTCATGATGCATATCGTCCGAATCAAACTCCTTGCATGGTCTGATACTCGACCAGCCTCAAAGTGTACAGTGGAGTTAGGATATGTAAGCAACCATTCTCTATTGACAAGGACTCTGTCAAGCTTTTTCCCAATTGGGTCTTCAACTTGTTTATTCCACCAGGTGAAAAGGGCACCTGTATAAGGCAAATCCATCATCATACAACCAGTGACAGCTTCCTGAAAGTGTCTCATCCCTAATTGCTCACTGCGATAATCCAGTGCCCGTGAATGCTCGCTCGAGGAAAGTGTAGAGTTGAAATCCCCCATGATGATCCAAGGTAAATTCAGATGACCATAAGCTACCTGCGTACCTCGCAGCTCCTCCCATAAGGCCATTCTCTCTCCGACAGTGTTAAAAGCGTAAACCGCTGAACAAATAAATTGTCCCCTTGTGTCTGGAACTTGTACAGCACAGGTGATTACCTGTGCACTCATATGCAATTTC
Organism: Eruca vesicaria subsp. sativa; assembly: GCA_932364175.1. Lineage (NCBI taxonomy): Eukaryota > Viridiplantae > Streptophyta > Magnoliopsida > Brassicales > Brassicaceae > Eruca > Eruca vesicaria. The sequence continues at coordinate 42,601 of CAKOAT010073488.1, read as the reverse complement.
GTAACGACTACATCATTCTTCCAACAAAACAAAATTCTTCCCAATTGATGATGCTCATAATTCGTGAGTGAGTGCCAAGTTGGCATAGCCGCATTCATACATCGTTGAAAATTACATTCCTGGACTCGCGTTTCTAGTAGGCATCCAAAGGAGACTTTTTCTTCTTGCAACCATAATCGAAGAGCTCTATGTTTGCGTGTCATGTTGAAACCACGCATGTTCCAAGCAAAGAAAGACTTCATATCTTCCTACCGGAAGATTTTTTTGTAGTGTTTAGCTTCCCCATATACATTAAATCCCTATCGCGGACAGGTTTTGCTCGCACCTGCTTCCCCACCGTAGCAGGACGCTTCCCAGATGGCACTTGCTCCTGCTGATTCTTCCTGATTACCGCACCATTATCTACCATCTCACCTTCCTCAACCTCTTGTACCTTCTCTTCACAGTCCTCATCTTCCTCCTCCATTATGTCTTGGAGGGGACTGTACCTAGATGGTGATTTTTGAATCCCCTTTATTTCTCTGGGTTTTTCCTCTTGTCTTCGCACTTCAACTCCACCCGTCCTATTTTCCCAATTATCAGACTCAATAGCATGAAAAGCCTCCGTTGTTGGCTCAATCAATCGAATCTCCTGTGATTTCTCTGCCACTATGATCCTTCTTTCTTCGGACTTCTCCTGTCTAGATGATATCTCCGTACTTGAAACCTCTGCAAGTCGAGGCGTAATGGCTTCCAGATCAAGTATTAAGTCGCTTATTACCCTATCTCTGCTGACCATTATCCTTGGCTTCATCAATCTTATCATTCCTACCATCTGTCTGCTTGAACAATATGATGTCCTTGCTGGTACAATCCTGACCCTTGTGCCCCCATTTCTTACACACTGTGCATCTTGGTGGGAGCCAAGGAAAACTCACTTCAATCTCTCGATCACTGCCATCCTTTTCTTTAAACACGATTCTCTCCACAAGAGGCTTGTGAAGATTCACTTCCGTGAAAATACGTGCTACATCCAGCCTGATACAACGCTCCGTATGAGGATGCAGCTTAACAAAATGACCCACTGCCCTAGACAAGCACTTTAAACCCTTGTGAGAGTAGAGGTCATTTGGAACTCCCCTCAGATCAACCCAAAGTGGCATGGCAGTCAGGTCAGGAGGGTTAAGCGCTGATTCTGGGGACCAAAGATTCACCACTAGTGGAACATCGACAATGTGGCAGTACTTCCTCTGCAATACCCGGGACCTCATCTGACTGTTGTCTATACGAAAGAGAACAGTGTTCTTCTCAATAAACTGAACGTCAATTTTTGATCCTGCTTTTGGAGACGACCAAATGCGGTTCACCGTTGCGTGCACCGAACCAATGTGTGGAGCGTCCCCAATGAAATACCCCACCACAAACGACTTCCATAGCAATTCTGATTCGTCAAAAATGTCATCTAGGATCTGGATCGAGGCTACTCCTCCCACCACCTCGACGACTGGTTCAGAGAAACCGTGCTGCTTCTTCTTCCTCCATGGAGAGTCCTCCAGTTCTCGCTCTTCATCTCCACCGAGGACCTCCCCCTGCAATCCTCTCGAAACAGCTGTGCCTTCTGCAGTCCCCGTGCCTCCTTGCTGCGCCTGCGTCTGGTCTCCGTCCTGTTTGGTTGAGCCGCCGCCGCCACCGCCGTTAGGGTTTTCTCCCTCAGAGTCGCTCTCCGCCATCCTTCTTTTTCATATCTATAAATATTAAAAATATGATAAATAAATAAAATTACCTAAACTTATGGAGAACATAACAATTAAGCAAATTTTTGTTCTTAAATAATAGTATAGAAGATTCGTTTTATTTATAAATAAAACATATATAACTATTAAAAATATGATAAATAAACAAAATTACCTAAACTTATGGAATGACAGCTAAGCAAATTTACTATAAAATTACCTAAACTTATGGAGAACATAACAATTAAGCAAATATTTGTTCTTAAATAATAGTATAGAAGATTCGTTGTATTTATAAATAAAACATATATAACTATTAAAAATATGATAAATAAACAAAATTACCTAAACTGATGGATAACATGACAACTAAGCAAATTTGCTTCTCAAATAATAGTATAGATATACAAATGACATATTTATATATTTTATTATATTTAAATTAAACTATATATTGTTAAGAAATAACAGTAATTGTTTTGATTTATGTGTCTGAACCAATATAATGATATACATAATAGTTATTGGCTTCTAAATTATTCAATATAGATTTCTTATTTTCATGAAATAAAATCCAAAAAATATGTCACATAGCCCCAAAAAGACTCCGTAAACTGGTGAATCGTCATAAACAACAAGCGCGATAAAAAAAAAAAAAAAAGCGATCAAGTCTCGTGATGAGTACGTACTATCATCGTCATTGAATACACTTTCAGAAGATATTATTAAATACAACAAAACTCGCTTAAATTTCTCATTCATAACCTGGCGGCCGGCTTGTTATCGGTGATAGACTAGCAACATGAGTAACGATAAGAAAATTTGGGAAAATATATCACTCAAAGGCAGTTTCAAGTTTATTATTACACTTTAAGGCACTTCTTACTACTAAGGTAGTTTTCTTCAACTAAACCCATCTCTCGTTAGATTCACTAACTAAAACAAAATCATTTTTGTTTTTATCATTAGTGGATATTTATTATTTTATCTCTTTTTCTTTATCGGATCTAAGATCCCATATTTTTTCTTCTTCTTCTTCTTCTTTATTTATCGATACCATGTCAAAAATTTTGTCTCTTTTTTCCCACCATTACAACATCCTTACCTCTTTGTCATCGTCTTGTAGATTTTTTAATACTCAAAAGTAAACAGGGAAATTCTTGTTAATATCCACCACCGTCGCAAAAGCCCCTTTACAATTTCTCAGACAAAGCCATGAATGAGGACCAAAACCAAAAAATCATATTTGTTCAAACCTCTTAGACAAAGCCATGAATTAGGATTGAAAGCTAACACATCTGAGTACAAAATACATTAAAAACAAGTTAAAAATGTAAAGAATCATGGAAAATAGGCGATTTGGGCGGAAATTAGAGTTTCTGGTCGAAAATGGCTAAGGAAGAAGATGAGGTCATTTCGGTAATTTTGCAACATTAATGAAAAAAAAGTCGTGTGTACATTAGATTTATATTGTACATGTGTACACCTAATTTGTATTATACATCAAAATTTTGTGTATACTTTTTAGTAGGTTTTCTATCTAAATAACTAAACATCTACGACTTCATGAACTCGCAATAATGTTAACACAAAACGAGATGCTAAAAGTCATTAAAAACATGAGATATCATATATGTACACATGGGTATTTTTGTATGTACACATCAATGTGGATATTTTGGTATCTAATATCTATGTACAACCAGGTCGGACGCACCCTTTTGTTCATATGGATATGTAAAATGATGTACAAATATCAAACAAAACTTTAGTCTAAAACGTGTGTACATCTAGTATACATGTGATTTTTTATAAGAATCATAACTTGTGTTGTGTACAAAGAACTAGTGTATATGTGATTTTCTATAAAATATTGTATATATGGACATGTGATTTTTATAAGAGAATTCGTGTACATGCTCTGGATCAGCGTCACTTCTACAAGAACAAGCCCACCAAATGTACACAATGATACTGAACCCTCAAGTCTCTAACATGTATACATCTATCAAACAAAATTTTAGTCTAAAACGTGTGTACATCTAGTGTACATGTGATTTTCTTATAAGAATCATAACTTGTGTGGTGTACAAAGAACTAGTGTACATGTACGTCTATTTCATAGTGGAAATATGTACATGTGTACATCTATCACATAAAACTTTAGACTAAAACGGTGTATACAATACCATATATAAAGTGTACATACACGTTATTATCCATGTGTACACCTATGAATGTGTACATGTCTTGTTCAGAAACTTGGTACGCATTTTTGTTAAACAATGTGTACACGTTATTATCCATGTGTACACATTATTTTCAACTTTTTAGTGAGAGCATTTTGGTAAATATGTCTTCGTCTTTCCCAGATTTTTAGGGTTTTCTGCAACAATTTTTCAGCAGCCACTGATTTATTTCTCATAATCTTCTATTCTTTTACGTTTTATCTTCAAGATTATAGAAATTTCGTTTAAATTCTTATATCAACTACTAAACTCAATTTTTTTTTTTTTTTGTATTCTCCCGATTCCGTGACCGAATTGAACCAAGACACCACAGTCAAATGCCATAACAACTTCAGATGGGCACGACGGTGAAGATGAGCATAGCAGAGTGATTCAGAGGTGATTTTTGACAATGACTAAGGCAGCAACAAGAAATCTTGAGTTGAATGTCTGGGTTTCAAATTTTTTATTTACAGTGACATCACATAAGGTTTTGAGCAAGAACATAGAGTTTGGTGGTGGTGTTTGGTGCTCGTGACCGTCATTTTTTCAGAAACTTGACCAATTAAAAAATTAGTTAATTACTCTAACTAAATAGAATGCCTATGGTTACATTTTTAAAAGGGCAAGTTGAGTCTTTTCACTCCAAAACTGCCTTAGGAGTGATAACTGCCTTTTTTTGTTATAAAAAACACAAAACTGTCTTGTGGTGATAAAAACTCTAACGATAAGTCCTTTTTCAAAAAAAAAAAAAAACATGAGTAAGGATGCGAGATTGTAATATAGTGAAAGAGCCGTGTTTTGTGTGGATAAACTAGGGCTGGGCAATCGGGGTCCCAATCGGGTTTCGGTTCGGGTTCATTCGGGTTTCGGGTTTTCGGGTTCATGAATTTCAGCCCCATTCGGATATTATAAAAATTCGGGTCGGATTCGGTTCGGGTTTAGTCGGGTTCGGTTCGGGTTTAGTAACATATCCAAGATCCGGTTGAACCCGAAATAATTTCGGTTTCG
>CAKOAT010073488.1:0-37382 GCA_932364175.1 Eruca vesicaria subsp. sativa | reverse complement strand
TTTAGGAGTTTTAAAGTTTCGGGTTCTTTTGGATATCCATTTAAATTCGGGTTCGGTTCGGGTAATACCCATAACCCGAAATACCGTAAAACAAGATCCATTCGGTACTTATGTCGGGTTCGGATCGGTTCGGGTTCCTTTTTATCGGGCCGGATTCGGTTCGGATTTCCGGGTTCGGTTTTTTTGCCCAGCCCTAGGATAAACAAATCAGAATTATTAAAAAACTGGCAGTGTATACAACAAAATCTGTGAAAGCTTTTTAACAAAGTGTTCAAAGTCTTAGTTAAGTGTTCGACACTAACTCCGAGTTTGGATTCTCATAGGAATTGTTTTTCTTTCTTTTTTTTTCCAGATTACATGATGCAAATCTATTTGTAAGTTCAAGAGTGATATAGGTAGAGTCATCAATGTGGTCATGTTCTGCAGAGAGATCATGTCCTTCAAAAATGTTGTACATACAGAGGCGTCCACCAGTCTGAGTGTTGCTTAAAAAGCTACGTCTTGAAATTTTTGTATGTTGCAAGTAACTGATTATTATTTGCAATAGAACTAGATATTATATAATGATATAAATCATAATTCGATTAATGATAAGAAAATTACAAAAATCCTAAAAATAAGTATGCAATGGTTATCATAATTGGTATTAATTTGTGCAAGTACAAAGACCATCAAAACACATATAAGACCTCGAGACACAGGTAAATTTCATACGAGGATCACAATCTTCCGTCAACTTGCATGTCTTTGTATCATTCTTCTTCGTTTTAATATTGTCAAGTCTTGCATGAAGTGTTGATGAAATGGTACATTGGCATTGTCTGTTTACGCATAGAGGTGTGCTGCTTAAGCAGTGAAGGTATTCACAATCTTTAGTTGTTTTGCAAGGTAGAAAAAATCTGAGCTCCCGCTTTCGGAATACCCACAGAGAAAAAAAAATTAGAACCAAATTTAAAATCCAACAAGTAAGCTTAAGTAAAAAATAGGGTTAGCTAGATTTAGAAGGACTTACTAGTGATGACTAAAGCAAGAAGACAGAGGAATGTAATCTTTGAAGACATTTCTTAATTATGTTAAGTGATTAAGTGTATTATCAAAGGTACCCGTAAGCTATGGCCTGAAATTTGGTATTTATCTGTCATCTCTTTGACTTTGGGATTTTAATTGCAGACTTTTCCATTCAGTAATGTATCTACATTAACTAGAAATTGTGTATTTGTCAGAATGTAATCAAAATTGGGAGGATTTTTTGCTTTGGCTTCTTGATTTTGTTACCATAACTTATTTTTCAAATATATATATACATCCTTGATGCAGTAATCAATTATCATATAAAATTTATAAAGACAGACTCCATTTATGCTAAGAACAACTGGCAAGAAAATCATGTAAATTCCCTATGATATTTGTTAGGAGATCTTGAAGAAGTCAAGTTATATGAGAAGTTACTATTTGTGTATGTTTAAATTTCCATTTAACTAGATTCCTCCATATTTCTAACAACTTCTTAGAAGAGTTTATTCAACCAAAAGTTTAAGATGATTTTATTAAAATAACAAATACGATATACTACTATTCAAACATAAAATTTTAAACTCACTAGGATAGGAACCACGGTAAACGGATATTATTTTTCTTGTTTAATTTATAAAAGAAACAAAAAGTTTATATAACTACAAATTTTGACATACTTATGTTGAGTTATTTGGGTATCGATTGATGATAATTAATTATTAGAACCTTGGCTAAACATATTATTACTGACAATAAACTATTTAAATAACCAAAGCTATCTATGATGAAATCGTTTTAAAGCAGAGCAATAATATCAAGTGCAATTTAGTGCTCTTTGTTTGTAAAATATCATTTTTAATCCTTTCGAAAATCTTGAAACACATATATATACCGCATAAATTAGAAGATTGAATTTTTATAGGTTTTTATTATATCATCATAGAAAAAAGTCTGAATGTTTTAACAGCTTTTAACATTTTAAAATATAATTTTAATATTTCCAGAAATCTCATAATATATATATTAGAAGATACATCGTATAAATATAAATAATTCAGAATTTAAGATATTATTCTTTTATTTTGATTATTATATCTATTTATAAAGATTTTTTCGATTATTTGATCAACTGTTAAAAAAAATTATAAGGTTGTTTTGAATATTTTTTGGAATACATAAGTGTATATATGTATATATATATATATATATATATATTTATAATCTGTAAAAACAATTCTGTTCAGATATTTTAAGAAATATATGATGAATCTAAGATGCTCATATATTTAAATATATATATATATATAATCTGTAAAACAAATTCTGTTCAGATATTTTAAGAAATACAAGATCTCAACCCACACAACCGTGTGGGTTTTCTTTTTATTTATAGTTTATAAAAAAAATTATCAATAAATAATAATATATTTACTTATAAAATCTCACAAAATATTAAAATAATAGATGTTAATAAGTATTACTTTTAAACACAACATGAAAATATAAATTATCATTAACAAATATTTATCTATAGTATATCTAGAAAAATGTTAAAATATATTGTATGCAAATTGCAGAAACTAAAACTATATATTAAAGAAGATTATATATTTGATTATTTCAGATTATAGTTTATGTATCAAACTCAAAAATATATTAGTAAGTAATAACAATCAATAAGAGTATAAATTTAAAAAATATAAAATAAATTACTATATATAAATAATGACGAATAAAAAACTTAAACAAAATCATTATAGAGTTATATAATATATACCATTAAATGTAAATCATATATTTAAATTTTTTATAATACTATCTAAGTGTTATATTTATAAAATAAAAAATCTATGTGGGTCAAACTCTAGTAAATAGTTTTTTTATTTAGGTTTTAGAAATATATAGTGCTATCTTGATAAATTTTTATTTCTTAAACAAAAACATTTGTATTTCAAATACTAAAAGATAAAGATATGAATAATATTATGGAAATACAATTTTAAAAGATGCCAAAAAGATTTTGTTGGATATATTTCATTTGTATTTCAAATAGAAATATAAAGATATTTAAAGATATTATCATTAAATTATGTAGGATTTAATAATCTGTATAATATTTCTAAGGAATAGTCCATTTAAAAAAAAATCACACATGAATCAACGTTATGACTTCTATTTTAATATATAAGATATGATGAATTAGATTATGTATTTATAAAGAGTTATACAGATTTAGATTTCCTAATGACTCTAGTGTTATTCAATTATCACTTTTCAAAACTATACCAAAATCTAATGTTCTTGGTTTATGAATTTATCATAAGTTGTTAAAAGTTTATAAAAATCTGGAGTTATTGGATTTGATATTTTATAAAGTCAACAAAAATCTTGTGTTATTAAAAAGAAATAAAATAACTGGTTTTTATCATGACTTAGAAATCTGTTGTTTGTGTTAAAAAAAAAGAAGTCTGTTGTTATTCGGTTATTGATTCTACACGTTTTTCTTTACAAAATCTGTTTAGCAAAGTTATAACGTCCCGACCGCCTACGGTTAATGGGCCATCCACGCCCACTCTCTCGGCCCGTGGGCTCCATTCCGTTCCAATGGTCGGTCCGTTAATTTTTCAAGGCTCTGGAGTCATGTTACTGACCCTGCAATCACCACATGATCTTTCCCCGTGCTTTGGCCTCACTTACACGGTATCGCAAATCACTTCCCAATAGGTCACCTATCATTTGACTACTCCAGCTCAAGCACGCTTAACTCTGGAATTCTCTCTGGATGTGCTCCCGAAAAGGTAAGTGCACTTTATTGACATAGGTAGTCAAACCAATCCTCTTAAGCCTTTCCATATATCACAACTCGGATGTTACAATTCACCCCCTCTCAAAGAACACAACGTCCTCGTTGCGCCCCACGACAGGTCTCAAGACGCCTCCCAGGTCAGAACTGAGATGACTAACCAGCTCTGATACCACTGATAACGTCCCGACCGCCCACGGCTAATGGGCCACCCATGCCCGCTCTCTCGGCCCGTGGGCTCCATCCCGTTCCAACGGTCGGTCCGTTAATTTTCCAAGGCTCTAGAGTCATGTTTACTGACCCTGCAATCACCACATGACCTTTCCCCGTGCTTTGGCCTCACTTACACGATATCGCAAATCACTTCCCGACAGGTCACCCATCCTTTGACTACTCCAGCTCAAGCACACGCTTAACTTTGGAGTTCTCTCTGGATGTGCTCCCGTAAAGGTAAGTGCACTTTAGTGACATAGGTAGTCAAACCAATCCTCTTAAGCCTTTCCATATATCACAACTCAGGATGTTACAAAAGTATTTCATATTGTTCATGTATTCTCATATACTTTTTTATAATTTAACCAAATTTAATTTATAGCATTTGAAAACAAACGATACAAAATTTTGGTAGCAACATGTATGTCTTCACTCACTCATCACCGTAAAAGACGGTCGTTAGTCGTTACTTCCGCATTCACTCACCCCAGTGTAGGTAATTTAAACAAAACTTTGATATTAATTACAAAATGCTAACTAGTTGCAGATAAAAATATAGAGTCTAATCGATTCGATTCTTACGAAATCAATGATTTGGGAAGTGTACACAAAGGACTTTGATCTAAAACAGAAAAAAAAATTTATATTTGCGAGTTATGAAAAGAAAACAATGAACTGCTGCAAAAATGAAAATACGTAAAGGGTAAAGGAAGAACGAGAAATAGAACACCAACTTGGAAAATGAAGAGGATAAAAACAAATATAACAAAAAATATTTAAAGATACTCTGTATAAGTCTATAATTATCTTCAGATAAAGAATTAAACAATTTACAAAACTATTCCATGACATTTTAAGAAAATATAAAAATCTTAATAAATCTTTAAAAATTCAGAAAATAATTAATTTTGAGAAATCATCAAAACTCTTTCTAACTCACAAACTAATAACAGCCCCTAAGATGCTCATATATTTAAGTATTTTTAATATATTTTTATATGATAATTTTCATATTTTATAAGGTATTTTATATTAAATTTGAAAATGTTAATCACTGTTAAACATGTGATAAATTATTTACAAAAAAATTTAGGAGTATTGATTTTTTTTTTTTTTTTGTAAAATCTCATTATAGAAGGTTTTGTTAAAGTAGAATATGCATCTAATATTCTAAAACTAATGGAAAATTAGGAAAATGCATATTGACCTATTATAATGGTAAATTTTTTTATGTATGAACATAATTCACGTAAATAATATAACTTAAATGTAATTATGAACATATTATACTTGAGTTATTTGTTCAGTGTAAAAAATCTGAATTGACAAAAACTGATTAGTGTTGAAATTACACCAGAGAATACAACATATTATTATAAAGGGAAGATTACTTAAATGACTCAAATTGATTGTGTTATTACTAGAATATTTTTCTGGTCGAAATTGTCCTCGTCCATAGTTATAACAAAAAAAAACATATACCAAAATGTCCTTACCATTTGATCGTTGGCAGATTTATTTTCAAAAAAAGTCTGTCGAATAATAAATCTGTTTATAAAATCTTAGGAGAAAAAATCTACCATTCAAGTGGTGTCAGACTTTCTTATAAACATCAGATTTTGTTGCCACGGCAGAGTTAATTGTCCGATTTAAATAAAAAAACAGTTGTTTAGAGAAAAGTCTGACAAATAAGATAACAGTTTTTTTATAAATAGTAGGTTTTCGTGTTCGACTTATTTTACTATGTTCGACTTATTTTCTTATGGCAGAGTTATATATCCGACTTAAATTTGTAGCAGATTTATTAATTTATTTTGTGGCAGATTTATTAATTTATATTATGGCAGATTTTATGACAGAAATTTGGGTTTGTGTAAACCCAACTTAATTGAATGTTGAATTAAACCCAGTCTAACTCAATTTTGAATCTGGTTTAGTTCTAGTATAATTAAGATCAGAATTATGTAAAAATATTAGCTACAGATTTTGGTTATGGATTAATATTGAATTATATATTTTATTTCTTTCATAGCTAGTATAATTTATATGTTTGTTGAAATAATTTTTGATTTTCAATATATTTTAATTAGTGAAAAATAAATAAAATATTTAAATATAGGTATTATAATTTTGTGACCAAATATTTTTTACACGACTGGGTGCAAAGAACATAACTGTTCGGGAATAAAAATAAAACATGACATCTCACTGGTATTATAATTGTGTTACCAAACATGAATAATAGAAAGTAGTTTATAACAAGAAAAACTAATTTGTCAAACATAATAGATATCTTTATTTTGGTTAAGAATGTTAATTTATCATTGATTATAGATTTTTCTACAAAGAAGTTTTGACTTTTGGCTAAAGTAGTTAATCTAAGCTTAAATGAAACCTGTTTCAAAAAAAAAAAAAAAAAGAAACCTGGCAAAAAAAACTAAAAACATGGTATCAATCTGTGTCAAGAAGACCAGAAGATCCTCAAGTGGAGAAGCAGATGTTGAGTGGCCCAGCTGGAAACCAGATTAGCCATAAAGACATGAGAGATATTTGAAATTTTTTACATGTCTCTCATAGCATGAATGGTGTTTATAACCTGTTGATTTATATCTCTGGACACAATCATTGGTGCAACTAGAAATTGGTTCTGAAGCATGTTGTTAGGTTGCTGCCATATGTAATAAATAACTGCTTGAGAAACCAGCATCTTCAAGGTGGTAGTTGCTCTGTTGCTTAGAGACGTTAACCAAGTGAAGAGATCAGACATGATCGTGAAGTGTGAAACTTAGGCCCACGAGACCAAGGCATAAGGGCAGGACATGACAGATGATCCCTTATTTCTGGATGAGCATAACATATACAACACGTCAGAGGAGTTTGAATTCCATCCGCCAGTGTTAAAGTCCACTCCAAGAAGCTCCTCCACCTGTTATAACACATACATGACAGCACCAACAAATGAGATTACTCTGCCTATTAAAAGATTAACACACCAAGTTTGTGACCATGAAAGAAGCCTTACCGCTTTGCATGGCGTCTTTTTTTCTTAAATTTATTCAGGACATCAACTGCATCTAATCCAGCATTGCACACAATTGTAGTGGAATAATTTGTAATAGACACAACAATCAGTGTGAATTTAAAACCAACAAACTTCAAATCCAGGTCAAATATTTAATTAAGAAAAAAGGAGAAAATAAGAGATTAAGGGAAAAGAAAAGATAAAAAAACAGAACACAGGTCTCTCTCTCTCTTGTTCGACGACGATGACAAACACGGGTCTCTCTTTCTTCACAAAATCCTCATATGTAGTTTTCTCATTAGGTATGAGTAATTTACTACCTCGCTCATTGTCCACTTCAAATAACCACTTCTTCCTCTCGAATTTCCACTTCCCACAGACCAGAATGATTTGATCCATTGTTCTGTAAGCAAAAAGGATCGAAGAAAGTGTTCAAACCACCATGAAAGGAACAACTTGAGAAAGAAGAAAAGAGAGGTGAAAGAAATGACGACAGTTACTACAAAAATAATTAGCCCTAATTGTGGTCTTAAACCACTAGAAATAAACCAAGTTCGAAATAAACCAAAATCGGATTAATTAGAGTAAACCAGGATTCAATATGAATTTAATTTCTACTGGTTTACTAAAACCCATAATAATTAAACAAATCTGCCACTACGTAAACTAACAAGTCGGCCACATCGTAATGCACCAAGTCTGCAACATTTGTAAATCTGTGATAGATTTGCCATAAGTCTACCGTAGGAAGAATAGATTTTCTATACATATCGGTCATAATTCAACAAGTCTGTCTTTGGAAACTAAGTTGATCGCACAAATCTGTGGTTTGATATAAACCTGTTGTGTCATCCGATAGACATATTTAAGAAATCATTTTTATACAAATCAGACAAAATATAGACAAATCTGTTGTGTCATATGATAGACATTTTTAAAAACTCTGTTGTTCAGCAGATTTGTTTTCTCCAAATTAAATCTGCCGACGACCTAATTTTAGGGACCCTTGTTTTGGTATAACTATAGCCAGGGGTAATTCTGACCACGTAAACTTTCTAATAATTTAAAAAAAAATATGAGTCAATCTAGTAATATCACCATAAATTAGAGTCATTCTAATATTCTTTCCCTTTTTTTCCTATATCTATTTCTTTATAACACAAATTCCTATATCTAATTATACTAGATTTTTTTGGGAAAGAGTCTAAACAAAATTTGCCTAGTAGAAATGTGCTTGAAAAAATCTAACAAATTTGCTATAAGTTGTCCTCAGAAAATGAATTTAGTTGAATTGAAATATTGACCAAGCGACTGTTTGTGGGACTACTCGTTGTTTGCCCCGTACGTCGACCAGGGACCACTACTTGTTTAGGTTTTTATAGAGTATTTGTGTACCTTTATTTTGTTGTTCTAATTATTTTTAAAAGTTGGATTTTGACGCAGTAGGAAATTACAGAGGTTACCAAACACCGATCCTTAGTTTAAAATCAAGCTCTCAAACAAGAACTTGAATAATAAAGTTCTGGAATCCACCAAAAAAGATAAAAGGTTGAAAATTTCTTTTGAATAAAATTAAGATTAAGATTGTCTAAAACAAAATACGTAAAACCTAATTATATAGATAATGATTGGTCCGACTATGATTGTAAAAATTTAGCTATAGAAGTTTAGCTGTAAGTAAATTGGCTATAGCTGTAAACTTGTTATTGTAGATTTTTTTACAGAGATTTTTGTTGTAGTTAAATTTGTTGTAATTGTAAACTGTAGGTTGTAGATATTTCAACTAAAATATCTGAAATATTTTATGTATATATATAAAAATAAATATTTCTGTATCAAATAAAATAATTTTTATTAATATTTTTAATAAATTATCAAAATTTATTGTTATTTAAAATCTGATATTTAAATAATATTTGTTATTTTATATATTTTAATAATTTCAAAAACACCCAAAACTATGCTAAATATTTAGATATTTTTTATTATGATTATCTAATTTATTTGATATTTTAGATATTTTTTTTTTCATTTTATAGTTTCTATAGCATATAAAACAAAGATGTAGGGATTTCACCTAAAATAAAAATAAAACTAAATCGTGATAAAAGGTTAACAGAAATTTGTCGTAGGATTTAATTTTCAAAAATAAAGCTACAACATGATTGGAAAAATTTAGTGTTTAAAAACAAAAAGAGTATTTGCACTCCAAACACATACAAAACCTCGTAATTAACTACATACCCTAAATCTCCCTCCATAATACCTTTGTTCATAGACACAACCTGTCCCATCAAAAGTATTTTCCTAATTTCACTATTTGTTTTGTGTTTCTACCAAATTCACTCAAACAAAAAAAAGATAAAGTAAAGAGATAAAATCCAACCAAATCACTCCCATAAAGAGAGTTTAAACATATTAAGGAAAACACTAAATAAAAAGAAAACTTCTAGAAAAAAACACTAAATAAAATGAAAACTTAGAGATAATAATAGATTAGGAAAACTTCTAGATGCAAGTCTAAGATCCTCCTACATCAGTCTCCTCCACCTCCAAAGAACTCGACCCCGAGTTCTCTTCTTAAAAAAAAACACCATCAGCTTGGTACTTATAGATGTCAGCCACATTGAACGTATTAGAAATGTTCATGTCTTCTGGAAGTGCCACCACGTAAGCATTATTATTTACCTTCTGCAAAATATTGAATGGACATATTTGCGAGGCTGTAACTTGCGATATATGCCAATTGGGAATCTTTCTTTTCATAGAAACACCATCTCTTCATTTCCTTCTTTGAAAACCTTAAGTCTTCTACGCTTATCTTCTGCTTCTTTGTCGTTCTGTGTCATAACCAAAAAGCTTGACTTCTTTTTCCTTCGCACAGTTACAAAAATCCCTAACAAGTGCTGTAGGGGTCAAAAACGGTTATCTCGAAATCAACGTCTACGATTACTTCTTCTTACATTCTCCGAAAGAATCTCCGTCCGAGAAAACAAGAAAAGATCGAAACCGAGCAACTGTCCAGCTCGCCAACAGTGAACTGACCACACATGTGACCAGCTTGCCTGTTGGCGAGCTGAACGCATCTGTCCAGCTCGCCAACGGGCGAGCTGACCACACATGTGACCAGATCCCCCATTGGCGAGCTGAACACATCTGTCCAGCTTGCCAATGGGCGAGCTCACCACACATGTGACCAGCTTGCCCATTGGCGAGCTAAACACATCTGTCCAGCTCGCCAATGAGCGAGCTAACCACACTTGTGACCAGCTCGACCATTGGTGAGCTGAACACATCTGTCCAGCTCGCCAATGGGCGAGCTGACCACACATTTGACCAGCTCACCCATTGGCGAGCTGAACGCATCTGTCCAGCTCGCCAATGGGCGAGCTGACCACACATGTGACAAGCTCACCCACTGGCGAGCTGAACGCATCTGTCCAGCTCGCCAATTGGCGAGCAGAACTAAACCATCTATGCCCCTTGACTCGATCGTACTCTGAACCGTGATCAGAACGTGTTTCGTTTCGTCTCAATCCGCCTTACCATTTGAGTTTTACGATAAAAACCGTAAAAGACGCGTTTTTAGTAAAACCTCGAGTAAATTGTATTAAAAGCAACGGTTAAACGAAACACCGAACATTTACAAACTATACGATTAACTCGAGATTTTTTATAAAAAATTGCTAAAGACGCGTTTTCTCGTAAATCGTATAAAACGGCAACGGTTAAACGAAACACCAAACATTGCCAAAATATACGAGTAATTCGAGATGTTTACTTAAAAACGTCATCGTATCAGGAAACGATCTCGTCTAAAGTCGTAAAATGGCTAAATCGTAAAACGGCCCGAAATGCGCTAAAACACGATAAAGGCCCACTCGTGACTTTGAATAAGGTCTAGCCCAAAGATATAATGACGGCTTGGCTCTTGTCCGCTGGAGTGGATAAATGTCAAAATTGAAGATAAATAGAAGTTTTCCAAAGAAAAATGGAAAGATCGAGAAAAATGGAAGATTTCCGATAAGCGCGAATCGCAGCAGAAAAAGTAAGACCAACCGCCTAGAGAAAGATATATAAGCTTGGGGTCGAAGTCAAGAGGAGTCAGAGATTTTTAGACCTAGAAAACTGCTGTTAGCTTAGGCGAATTTAGGACTTAGGTGGCTAGACTAGCAAGTCGGATTTTTAGAATGTTTGGTTGTCTAAGTTCCACGATTCTCTTTGTAACATCTTTTCAATCTCTTTATCAATAATAGCCTTTTCGCAACTTCTTCATCTGTATTCTCTTATCTTTTTCGTTTTAAGTGTGTTTCCGTAGAGATCCAGAACCTCGGGAAAATTAAGGTTTTCCCTAAGTTTCCATATTTGACGTAAAATCGACAGTGCGAATTTCGGTTCGCACAGTTTAACGCTAGAAGGAGGGGGGGGGGNTTTTCAATCTCTTTATCAATAATAGCCTTTTCGCAACTTCTTCATCTGTATTCTCTTATCTTTTTCGTTTTAAGTGTGTTTCCGTAGAGATCCAGAACCTCGGGAAAATTAAGGTTTTCCCTAAGTTTCCATATTTGACGTAAAATCGACAGTGCGAATTTCGGTTCGCACAGTTTAACGCTAGAAGGAGGGGGGGGGGTTTGGATTCTCTTACACAATAACCACTGAACGAACGAAAAACGATATGCCTAGCTCGAACGGCGATGTCTTCTTGTTTAAGGACAGAGCAACGGTCGATACCAAACCTCTTAACGACCTCCTTGTCATCGATTTGACAATCGAGAATATGGATGTCGCAAGGATATTATTCGATACCGGAAGCTCGGCTGATATCTTATTCAAAAACACCATCGAGAGAATGGAAATCGATCCATCCGAAATCGCGGAAAACTCAATCCCGCTAGTAGGACTCACGGGTGAAATCACCATGACTCTCGGCACAGTCAACCTTACGTTTCAAGCCGGAAGCGTAAAATTGCCAAATTCCTAGTCGTCGACCGACCCACGTCCTACAACGTAATTGTATGAACTCCGTGCCTAAACTCGATGCAAGCGGTACCATCAACGTACCATATGTGTCTCAAGTTCCCAACCCCGCGCGGAATCGAGACCATCTGGGGAAATCGGAAAATCTCGCAGGTCTGTTATGCTGCAGATTTAAAACGAAAAGATCCTTTGGCTGACGCTCCCTCCAAAAAGAAAAAGAAATCTTCTGCCATCGACCACGCCCCATAATAAGATAAAACCGAAATCTTTTGGTAGTCGCGAGCATCCGAAGTGCTGGAAGGTAAGCGCGAGCCTACCTGCAAACCTGGTCATCTCGGTATGTATCGACGAAACGTTCCCAGAACGCTGCGTTGAAATCAGTGCGAACCTAAACGAGACTTTAAAAGACGAGCTCTTGGCTTGTCTGAAAAGGAACTCGAACACGTTTGCATGGACCACAGAAGACATGCCAGGGATCGACATAAACATCACTTGTCACGAACTCAACGTTGACCCTACGTCCAAACCCGTCAAACAAAAGAGACGGAAACTGGAACCAGAACGCGCCAAAGCAGTAACAATGAGGTCGACAGACTCCTCAAGGTTGGATCCATAACGGAAGTTAGATACCCCAACTGGCTCGCAAATCTTGTCGTTGTCAAGAAAAAGAACGGGAAGTGGCAAGTTTGTGTCGACTTCACTAACTTAAATAAGGCATGTTTTAAAGATAGCTATCCACTGCCGCACATCGACCGCTTGGTTGAGGCAACGGCAGGAAACAAACTCTTATCTTTTATGGACGCTTTTTCCAGGTACAATCAGATCATGATGAATCCAGATGATCGAGAAAAAATCGCATTCATAGCCGATCTAAGAACTGTTATAAAGTAATGCCGTTCGGCCTTAAGAACGCCGGCGTAACTTATCAACGACTCATCAATCGCATGTTCTCCGAACAACTCGGAAAAACGATGGAAGTGTACATCGACGATATGTGAAATCACTTAAGGAGCAAGATCATGTCGCGCACCTCCAAGAATGTTTTGAGAGGCTCAATTTGCACAACATGAAGCTAAATCCCGCCAAGTGCCGGTTCGTCTTCGCATCCAGAGAATTCTTGGGATACCTCGTTACCTACCGAGGAATTGAGGCCAACCCGAAACAAATCACAGCACTAATAGAAATGGCATCCTCCATGACAATGCGCGAGGTACAGAGACTGACCGGTAGAGTCGCAGCACTTAACCATTTCATCTCACGATCAACGAACAAATGTCTTCATTTATACGATACTTTGAAGGGAAACAAAAAGTTCGAGTGGTCGGAGGAATGCGAGAAATCTTTCCAACAGGTAAAGCATTACCTAGCTACCCCGCCAGTACTCGCAAAACCTGTGGAAGGGGAACCTCTATTTCTCTACATCCCAGTATTGATAACGGCCGTAAGTGGCGTCCTCATTCGGGAAGAACGCGGTGAGAAAAAACTAATATTTTACGTAAGTAAAAGTTTGCTAGACGCAGAAACGCGATACCCGATGATGGAAAATTGACATTAGCGGTGGTAATGTCGACTAAAAAACTAAGACCATATTTCCAATCTCACACCATTGTGGTACCCACTTCTTCCCTCTCCGCACAATTTGGCGCAGCCCCAGCCAATCGGGAAGGTTAGAAAAATGGGTGATCGTGCTGAGGGAGTATGACATCAAATACCATGCAAAAACCTGCGCGAAATCGCAAGTACTCGCAGACTTCTTAGTAGAGCTCCTGACAGGAGGCGCACCCGACCAGGAGGCGCACCCGACCAGGAGCCGAACTCGACCTGGACCCTATACGTTGATGGATCTTCATCCAAACAAGGTTCCGAAATCGGCATCCGACTGGCGGCCCCAACCGGAGAAGTGCTGGAGCAATATTTTCGATTAGTTTTCCACCCCTCGAACAATGAAGCCGAATACGAAGCCTTAATCGCAGAATTACGTCTAGCTCACGGTCTAAAGATACGCAACCTTCACGCCTACTATGATTCTCAGCTAGTGGCCAGCCAGTTCAGCTAGGAGTATGAAGAAAGGGATGAAAGAATGGAAGCATATCTGACCCTGGTTCAGGATCTAGCTCGAAACTTTGATCAATTCGCCCTCTCTCGAATTCCCCGGTCGGAAAACGCCCAAGCAGACGCTCTAGCTGTCTTGGCATCCAGTTCGGATCACGGTCTGAGCAGGGTAATCCCCGTGGAGTTCATTGAATATCCAAGCATCAGACCGCCCATAGTCGTAAACCTGATCGGCGAACCGGAAGATGACATCGACGAAAACGATGATTGCCCAGCCATAGACCAGTCCAACTACGGGTTCAGTTGTCCGTGGATGGAAACTATCCTCGCTTACATAGCCGAAAAATAAAGACTCAAGCCGCACGATATGTTATGGTCGACGGAGAACTCTATAAGTGGAGATTTTCCGGACCACTCATGACTTGCGTGTAGGGAGAAAAGGCGCAGCGAGTAATGGAAGAAGTGCATTCCGAATCCTGATGAAACCATTCCGGTGAGAGATCT
Organism: Eruca vesicaria subsp. sativa; assembly: GCA_932364175.1. Taxonomy (NCBI): domain Eukaryota; kingdom Viridiplantae; phylum Streptophyta; class Magnoliopsida; order Brassicales; family Brassicaceae; genus Eruca; species Eruca vesicaria. The sequence continues at coordinate 22,797 of CAKOAT010073488.1, read as the reverse complement.
CTCGCAATAAAAATCAAGCATCACGGATATTTCTGGCCGACAATGGTAAAAGATTGCGAGGATTTCTCACAAAAATGTGAAAAGTGCCAACGGCACGCCCCGACTATCCATCAGCCAGTGGAAGTCCTCTCGTTCATCTCAGCGCCGTATCTGTTCATGCGATGGTCAATGGATATAGTCGGACCGATGCACACACCGAAACAAAACCGTTTCTTATTAGTCCTGACCGACTTTTTTCCAAATGGGTTGAAGTCGATTCTTACGCAAGCATCAAAGACTCGCAAGTAGAAAATTTCGTATGGAAAAATATCGTTTGCAGGACCGGAGTCCCTTATGAAATCGTGACAGATAACGGGTCTCAGTTTATTTCAACTAGATTCGAAGCCATCTGCGAGAAATGGAAAATACGATTAACAAAATCAACTCCAAGGTATCCTCAAGGCAACAGACAAGCCGAGACCATTAACAAAACTATCCTCGACGGCCTCAAAAAACCCCTTGACGCTAAAAAAGGCAAGTGGGCAGACGAGCTCAAAGGAGTTTTGTGGTCACACCACACGACCCCGAGACGAGAAACGGGCGAAATCCCATTTTCCCTCGTGTACAGAGTAGAGTGTATGATCCCGGCGGAAGTCGAATTCCCGGGAGTACGCAGGCGGCTGCTCCCGGAAAGAGAGAGTCGAACAACCTGATGCTGCTCGACGAACTCGACCTTATTAACGAACGACGGGATCAGGCCCTCGTCCGAATTCATAATTACCAACAAGCGGCAGAAAAGTACTACAACTCGAACGTATGAGGCCGTAGATTTCAAGTAGGCAAACTAGTCCTATGGAAAGTCTTCCAAAACACCGCGGAACAAAACGCCGGGAAACTGGGAGCGAACTGGGAAGGACCGTACAAGGTCATAAAGGTGGTCTGGCCGGGAGCGTATGAAATCGCGAACATGCACGACATCAAAATTCCCCGATCATGGAACGCAATGCATCTCAAAAAATACTATCACTAAGCAACACGCTTTGCAAAAAAAAAACTACGGGATGGTTTGGCCCTGCTAAAGGGTACGTAGGCTTCTCGTCGCAAGGCGAGACCAGCTGTCCCCACTCGATAAAAGGGGGGGGGGGGTAGGTGAGTATATGTATACTTGTATACTCTCGAAATTTCAAACTAAAAATCTCTCAAACAATCTTCAACAACGCGGAAAAAAGAAAACGATATTCGAAATATAGCGAGATGTCGCCAATGTTCGGAAAATTGTTTCTCCTAAAAAAACAACAACAAAACAGTCCATCCGCGACTGTAAAACATACAAAACCTCTTAAGATACGAATCCTTCGCGAAGGTCCAAACAACGTTAACATCTACCACCTAAGTTTGTTGCTGATCACAACAAACTCGCAACAGTTCTAAACAAACTTAAGTTATCTCACATAGATAGCTCTCATACACCCGACACATGAGTAATTACGCTATAAAGAAATCCGAATTTTGGTCAGCACCTTCGGGGATGCTCGATTCCAACCAGACAAGTCGTATAAGCCGAGAACCTATCGCGGTACGGAATCAGGTCAAAATCGCAACAGGCAAAACGAACGCCGATTAGTCATCGCAAAGCCTTAAAACCGAAAGTAAACCTAGGTCTTTCCCTAAACCCAGCACACTGGTCTCTAACGCCTCAAGGCATGAATTGAGATCCTAAAGGCATGTCTCTTCGTCTACATCTGAACGCTCACTCGATTCTTAAGAGTCCTAGAACGAGCAAATAAATAAGGCGATCTACAAAGAGTTGGGATGCGAGACAAAAACTCGCAGACCTCTCTCTACATTCACACAAACAAAAGCATTATTAACCGATTGTTCATTCATCAAAGTTACAAAAGCAACAGGGATTCAAAGCCATAACGGCCCGTCCCAAAATAAAAACACGGCCACCCTCGGCCAAAACACAAAGATTTAAAATAAAAAGTCTCACACGAGACTGCAACTTCAAACATCCTCACACACGGAGTCTCATCCTCGTCCATCACTTCATCGGAACTTGGTACCATACCATCACCTCCTTCATCAACCTCTAGAGCCTTGCTCTCATCCATACTCGGCTGAAGGGCGCACTCGTACCTCAGGCCATCAAGAGCCAAACCGTGGTCGCCCTCCATCTCCATTAACCCTAATTCAGCAGGGATATTCTCCTTGACCTCGCGTCGGAGTCTGCGCAGCCCCGAAGCTTTAGCCTTCTTCTCATCCTTAGCCTTGAGCAAAGAACTCGCATTATTTCCAAGATCCCGCTCCAAGTCACTAATCCTAGCCTCGAACTGAAACACTTCCACGGAGTGTGCATCCTCGATCACCTTCAACTTCCCTTCGAGCTGAGCGGACCTTTCCCGCGACTTAGCTAACTCCTTCGTCAAGCGCTCAACTTCAGATCCACACTCGCTAATCACTCCATCGATTATCGAAACAAACTGAGCAATAAGGTAGATGGCCAGACACCAAACTCACCGAATAATAAAAATAAGCTAAAGGTGTACTCGCGAATCTATACCTCGGCTCGATGCTGCGACTTTAGGCCCGAGCTCAGAGCCTTGTCTAATGAAGTACCAGCCTCGGAACCTTTCGTACATCTCCTCTTCTTGGCTGCATGATATGATGCATATTTACATAGTTTTAGCATTTCATTTTGTACATAAATCATCATATAGATTTAAGTTTAGACATCTTTAGGATCCATATTGCATTCATAAGTCTTTCTCAGGTGCTGGAGTGTCCTATTGAGCTTTTGGAGGTGTTTAGAGATATTTGTGATGCAAAAGGATGAAAGATGAACATGGATGGAGACCTTAAAGATATCTTTTGAAGCTCATATTTTGGGAGTCCATGGGAAATTGTGTTAGCTTTCTAATGAAAGTGGTTTCAAGTCATTTGGATATGTATTGGAGAAGTCCAGGACCCCCGCTCCACATTGAGCGCGTTCTGGAGCGGGGTAGCGCAGCGACCCAAGGCACCCGCTCCAGCACAGTTCATCTGATGAATTTTATGTTTTTGTTGGGCTTGTTCAGCTTGTTGACTGAGTCCATTAGGGTTTTTTAAGAACCCTATAAATACATTTTAGACCCTAATGATGGGATTATCTCATTTTTCTCTCAAGAACACACTTTGTCTTATTTTATAAAGTTTGAATCTTTTCAATAATCTAAGTAAATTCTTCATCTTATATATTGTTTCTCCTTCTCATAAACATGATTAACCTTGAATCTCCCATAGATTTAAGGTTTCTCATGGAGATTAAAGAGTAGACACATTTTGGATTCATGGGTTAAGGTAGATTAGGGTGATTAAGTGTAGGTCTAAGGTGTTTAAGCATAGATCCTTCTTATTCCTTGCTTGTTGAGTGATCACAATGCTATGTTAGAGTTGGCCTCTCTATGATAGATCTCTAGGCATTTCACACCCGAAAGGTGTTTGATGAAATGCTCTAACCAACTCTTCAAATCTTTTAGCTTGCTTTGCCAAAGAGAATTGATGTCAAAGGTGCTAGGATTTCTGTTAGACTTGTTCTCCATGATTGCTTTAATAATATTCAACCAAAGAGATTTGATGTTTGAGTTATTTTAGCAAATGAGCTTCCATCTTGAAAAAGAGTTTGCTTAGTGTTGTGTCTAGGCATAAGGTTGATAGATTGATTGAAAATCGCCACCTTTAGATTGAAGCTTGATCACCTTATATCAATTATCCTTACCCATGGATCCATCCTTAGCATTTGATTGAGTTCTTGTACTTGTTTCTTGATTGGATTTGAGATCACCTTTGTTTATATTTTTAGGATCTTAGCTTGTTACAAATCATTCATCTCTCTTATTTGCTTAGATTAGAAAGGTTTGTGTATTCTTAGTGTTTAAATCACTAGTTCCTTGTGGTTCGACAATCTTAAATACTACATTGATTTGCTCTGAGGATTAAAAACCCTTATCAAAATTGGCGCCGTTGCCAAATTCTAAGTTGATTTTGACATTGGGATTTAGTAACTGCTTACTTTCATTATGCCTAGACACAATCCTAAACAAGATCTATCTCTAGATGAATGTTATTTTACTAAATCAACTCAAAACAACCAAGCTCCTCCATGCCAAGATAACCGTTCTCCCTCTCCTACTAAAGGGGGCTGACACTGAAGCCATGTCGAGAACCATCTTAGAAGCTCAGCAGAGGCAAGAGAAGCATATTGGATTTGAGTTGAGAAACCTCAACACAAAGATTGATGGAGCCTATGGTGAGCTTAACAACAAGTTTAAGGCCTTGGAGAATCAGTTCTCTTCTATGACCTCCACCTCTCAACGCCCACGGAAAGAACATTGGAATGTTATCCTCTCCAATGATACCCCTAAGTTTGACTTGACTGATCATAAGAGAGAGGTAGATGAGATTGAAGGACTATTGTATGGCTCTGAATTTGTGCAGGATGAGAACCAGAGTGTAGACACGGCTGATGTTCAGATTGTGAAGAAGGCTAAGGCTAAGATTGTGGACAGTGGTAAACTCCAAGCTGTGGAGAAAGCTGCAACCAAGGTGGATCAGAAAGATAAGGCAGAGGTTGTGAAACAAGCTTTGCACTAGGCTGAGGTTCTGGGTTGTAATGAAGCTGTCCACAAGTTGAAAAAGGTTGGGATTGAAGGATCCAAAGAGTTTGTGCTTGAGGACGACAAGGAGGTTGAGCTATCTCCTTATGATAAGCTCCCTTTTCCAAAGAGGATCATCACCAAGGCTCAAAAGAAGGTGATCTCCAAGTTTAGGAAAGAGTTAAATGACGTTGGAATTCAACTTCCACAGATCTCAAACATGCAAGAAGCTTGTGACCAAATGATCCTCATACAAGACATCTTGGCTCACAAGGAAGATGTGGCAAAGCTTCTTGACATCTCTTCCTCTTTTCTGGATCCTAAACCTCCACCAAAATCTCTACCCAAGCTAGAAGATCAAGGCAAGTGTTGGGGTCAAAATCTGTACGACGGAATTAATAACCAAAACTCCCCGCGAAAATACAAAAGGAACAGTTTTATAAAACCCGAGGAATAGTTTTATAAAACTCAAAGTCATTTATAAAACTCGCAGACCGTTTTATAAAACTCGAAAGGCCATTTTATAAAACCCGAAGATCATTTTATAAGACTCGAGAATAGCTTTATAAAACCCGAGAAGTAGTTTTATAAAACCCGAGAAGTAGTTTTATAAAACCCGAAGATCGTTTTATAAAGCTCGAGAATTGTTTTATAAAACTTGAAAACCCGTTTTATAAAAGTCGAAGGTCGTTTTATAAAACTTAAAGATCGTTTTATAAAACTCGGAAAATCGTTTTATAAAACTTAAGGATCGATTTATAAAACTCGAGAATTGTTTTATAAAACTTGAAAAACCGTTTTATAAAACTCGAAGATCGTCTTATAAAACTCGAAGATCGTTTTATAAAACGCAAGAAATCGTTTTATAAAACCTAAGGATCGTCTTATAAAACTCGAGAATCGTTTTATAAAACTCGAAGATCGTTTTATGAAATCCGGAGATCGTTTTATAAAACTCGAGAATCGTTTTACGAAACCGCAAAAAACCGAAAAAGCCGTAAAACGCGAACTAGGAAGTACTCAACTAGTTCGCCCATCGGCGAACTAAGCCGGCCCAGCTTAGTTCGCCGATGGGCGAACTAGGAGGAACTCAACTAGTTCGCCCTCCTAGTTCGCCCATCGGCGAACTAAGCCGGCTCGGCTTAGTTCGCCGATGGGCGAACTAGAGACTTCCCGGATATTCCGCGTCTCGATCTCCCGCATTCCCGATTCAAAACTTACGTCTTTCGACAAGGTCGCGTTCTAAACTACGGCCGAAACATCTCCCGTTCAATCTCGATCCGACTTACCGTTCAAGTTTTACGATAAAAACCGTAAAACTTGGCTTTCTCGGAAAGAACTCTAGGAAATCGTATAAAACGGCAACGGTTAAACGAAACACCGAAAATTGCCTAAACTATACGATTTATTCGAGATTTCTCGTTGAAATCGTAAAAACGCGCTTTTAATAAAAAACGCCGAGTAAGTCGTAAAAACGTGTTTTTAATAAAAAGTCGAGTAAATCGTAAAACCTTGCGATTAACTGGAGTAATTTATTAAAAAACAACGTCATATCAGGAAACGATCCCGTAAAAAGTCGGGAAACGGATTTATCAAAAAACGGCCCGGAAGGACCTAAAACGCGATAAAAACCCATCTCGCGATTTCAACGGAATCTAACCCGCAGATTTGATAACGTTTTGACGGTTTACTCGCAGGAGGAAAATAAAAGTCAAGTTTAAAATTAAAAGGAAGGTTTGAAGAAAAATAGAAGATTTCCGTGGAAGAAAAGGAAGGATCGAGAAAAATGGAAAGTTCCCGATATAGTCGAATCTGGGCGAAATGGAAAGACCGAATGACCAAGGCGAGGAGTATATAAATAGGAGGTCTAGGGCAGAGGCAAGACACACGAAATTCAGAGCTCTCACCACCAAAACTAGCATTTAGGAATCTTTCCGTTTTTTCTGTTAGCGAGCTGCGTCTCAATTAGGGTTTTTTGTTCTTAAGTTTTCGGCTACTCTCTTTGTACCAGTTCAACGCAGATTCGGAATAAGAACCTCTTTGCTCTCAATTTTTGTTTATCTTTTAATAATTCTAAGTTTTCTTGTTATCTTAATCTTCGTTGTGCGGTTCTGCAGATAGCCGGTTCCTCTGGAAACTTAGGGTTTTCCCGAAGTTTCCTTATTTACGATTATTTGACAGTAGGTGGATTTCGACACCCACAGTTTGGCGCTAGAAGGAGGGGGGGTCGGATCTATCTTACACCGTAGCGGCAACATGTCCAACGAAGAAACGATGACTGGTGACAACCAAACTCGCAACGAACGCGACAACGTTGAAACACCACTACCCAAAGACGCGCCTGCGGCCAACGCTACGAACGCTAACGCCGAGACCGTCGAAAAGATGCTTTCCGAGTTTAACAAAAAATCGGAAGAGCAAGAAAAGCTCATTGGTTCGCTCGCAAAACGGCTCGAAACCCTAACTGCGAGAACCAGAGCGATTCGCCCCCGCGGAACTACCAAGATCCGCGGAAGGAGACTCGATTTCAGCGCTCCTACAGATCGTCCCAGAATCGATCAGGGAAACGTACCGGAAAAATATTCCGGAAAAGAAAACCCTGACACGACAATGAACGAATCGGAAAAAATCTCCTATGCGCGAACAGGAGACCGAAGGCGATGGCATCGAAAGGGTCAACTTGGAAACGAGCGACCAGGCCGACTCGACAGACGAAGACGTCGACGTCCATCCTAGGAGAAGAAAAACTCGCAGTCCTCAACCGGAGTCATCTCCCGAACGTTCCTTTACTGGAGACGAAGGGGAACTCGACTTCGCGCGATACGGGAAAACCGCCGAGGAGCGATCTCCGGTCACTCGCAGCAAACGCCGACAAGGTCAGAAAACTGCTGGCGATCTGACCGAGATTCGCGATCTCCGCAAATACATCACTAAAACGGCCGCAGCGGTAAAAGCGTTGAAATCTCAGATTCACCACGCTACCAGTGCCGCGCCCGAGATCGATCGGCTACTGTACGAGTCTCGGAAAACGCCCTTCACGGCCCGCATCACCGAGATCAGACTGCTCGATCCTGGAAAGCTTAAGGTGCCAACTTACGACGGGACGTCCGATCCCAAAGCGCACCTGCAAGCGTTCCAGATCACCATGGGACGAGCCAAGCTCAAGGACCACGAAGAAGACGCAGGCTACTGCCGCCTCTTCGTCGAAAACCTAGAAGGAGCTGCGCTCGAATGGTTCGCCAAACTTAGGCGAAATTCGATCGGAAGTTTCCGTCGACTAGCTTCGGAATTCCTGAAGCAGTACTCGATGTTCATTAACCCGGAAACCTCCGACGCCGATCTCTGGAGCTTGGTGCACAAGGAGGACGAATCTCTCCGTGATTTCATGGGTAGATTCAAACTCGTCATGGCTAGGGTTAGCAGGATTAGCGACAAAGCCGCCATCGACGCGTTAAGGAAATCACTCTGGTATAAATCGAAGTTCCGCAAATGGATAACTCTCGAGAAACCGCGGACGATCCAGGATGCGCTCCATAAGGCCACCGACTTCATAACCATCGAAGAGGAAACTAAAACCCTGTCCGAGAAGCATAAGCCGACGAAAACATCCGCAAAGGATAACGCGTCCGAGCAGAAGCAGAAAAAGAAAAGCTCTCGTAACGATAAATTCGTCCATCACGAGGGACAGGATCTCCGAGGGGCGCATAACTACGCCATCAATTCCGGTTCGGAGCAAGGGCGAACTACGGGTAACACGTGGACGAGAAATTCGAATTACGACGAGAATTCTTTCTGCGACCTCCACGAAACCCACGGGCATTCCACCATGAATTGTAAAGTTCTCGGCGCAAGACTGGCCGCAAAGTTAGTCGCGGGAGAACTTTCCGAGATATCTAGTGTCAAGGATCTCATCCGCGATTCGGACCGCGTCCCGAAGAATGACGAAAACACGCAAACTCCGCCTCAGGGAAATCAGTCGGGCGAAAAACGCGGACGAAGAGTAGACGAGAAGGGTAACGATGCTAGCCGCCGAAAAATCAACATGATCATCGGCGAATCGCCATACTTTAACGACACCGTCTCGTCAATAAAATCCTACCAACGTAAAGTCGACGGACGATTCTCCGACAGGGGTAATCTCCTTCGACGATGCTGAAACTGGTGGAATTGACCAACCGCATGCCGATCCCCTTGTCATCGATTTGGTGATAAGCGATCAAGAGGTTGCTCGAATCCTGGTTGATACCGGAAGCACGGTCAACGTCATCTTCCGCAACACGCTAGCACGCATGGGAATCGACCTCTCGGAAGTCGAGCCGATTCCAAAACCGCTGACTAGTTTCTCCGGCGAAACGTCAATGACCCTGGGATCAATCCGACTACCGGTCGTCGCGAAAGAAGTGACGAAAATCATTAACTTCGCGGTAGTCGATTTCACGGCTATCTACAACGTGATTATGGGCATGCCTTGGATAAATTCCATGAAGGCGGTTCTGTCCACGTATCACTTAGGCATCAAATTCCCGACGCCTACGGGAGTCGCAGTAATTTGGGGATGCCAAAGACAATCGCGATCTTGCTTCCTGGCCGAACATAAGCTGAGGCAATTGGCGGTCGCGATCGTGAAACCAAAACGGGCAAAGGTCACGCCGCCGCCCGCAGACGACGACCCGAAGCAAGCAACGGCCGAGAAACCAGAAGTTTCCGCACCCATCGCTTCCACCCAACCGGAGGACACAATCCCGGAAAAAGACATCGATCCCGCGACTGAATCGATCGAGAAGTCTACGACAGCCGAGTAAGCACACTCGCGCAAACAATCAGAACTATGAGATGGCTTGATTTCCGAAAGGAATACGTAGGCAGCTCGCCTAAAAGACGAGTTCAGCTATCCCCCCTTCCAAAGCGGGAGGGGGGGGGAGTGGGTGAGTTTACGAGTATTCGTATACTCCCAAAATTTTTTTACAAAATTTCTTTTAGCTTTGTAAATCGAAAAATTTTCGAAATTTTTAATAAAGACAAAGTTAGAATATCTCTGCTACCATCGAAAAACGCAAATCCGGAAAATCGCTTCCGCAGTAACAACTACTCAATCATTTTTATAAAAATTCGCATATCAAAATATTTTCGGAAAGAACGGGCGAGACGTCGCCTAAACTCTCAAAAAAAATATTCCCCAAAGTCCGTCTGCGACTATAAAAACACGAACGCTCGGCGATTGGCCCCGTCGAGCATGCTAGCCGTCCTAAACAAACGCACCGACCTTTCTGTCCGCATACATCCGACGAGGATAAAATAGCGCGCTATAAAAGAAATCCAAATTTTTGGTCAGCACTTCCGGGCAACTTAGAAATTGTTCCCGGTGAGATGCTCGGTTCCAACCATACGAATCGTATAAGCCGAGAACCTATCGCGGATTCTAAATTGGTATGGAATCAGGTTAAAATCGCAACGGGCAAAACGAAAGCCGATTAGTCATCGCGCAGCCCCAATCCGAAAGTAAACCTAGGTCTTGCCCTAAACCCAGCACACTGGTCGCTAACATCTCAAGGCATGAATCGAGATCCTAAAGGCATGTCTCTTCGCCCACATCTAAACACTCGCGAAAATTGAAATCTCCCGAGTTAACGAATCGGACGATTTACACCGAAGAGTTAGGTACGAGATGACAACTCGTATTCTTTCCTCTACATCTAACATAAAAAACGAATTTCATACTTAGAAAATATTTTCTTATTAAAAGCATCCAAATACACACCGTCCAGCGGTAGGGATTCAAAGCCACCAACGGCCAGTCCCGGAAAAACAACGAAAAAATCGAAAAAATAAGAACATCACACATCAAAGTCATCAAAAGCGGACTGATCGACCTCGCCACCCATGTCCGGGATCTCAGGTCCAACTTCGACCGAATCCGGCGATACCACGATAGGGTCCCACTGATCCCACATATCCTTCCCAGGGTTGGCAGATCCGTTCTTCTTCTTCTCTCTCTTAGCTAGACGCTTCTTCTGCTTCGCAATCGCAGCCTCATACGAATAGTCCGGCTCCTGGGTAAGATGCAAACCCCCAACTACGCCCCGACACTCGTGGAAATTACCATTCGCTCTTTGCGCATCTTCAAATTCCGCATAAAGAGGCACGAACCGCTCGCGCCGAGCCATAAACTCCGCAGCGACCTCTCTTTTGCCTGCCCTACGAGCACGGCGAGCCATCGCGTCGGAAAGTTCTAAGCTTCGGCGGGATTCAGCTTCATACTCTTCTGTCACACGAGCGGCCTCCTTTGCAGCCAAATCCTGGGCACGAGAGAAACTGGCATCAATCTCCCCTCTGATACGAACAGCCTCCGCCTCTGCTGCTGCAGCCCTGGATTCGGCCCTGCGAAGCTCCGCACTATTCGCATTCACCGCCTCGCTCATAAAGCGAAGACTCTGCGAAACGGAACAAACATCCTTCGTAAAAACGTACGTACATAATTATAATAAAGAATAGGCAAACCTTGTTGAAAAGCCTCGACGCTTTCGCGAACGGTGTGTCGGCTGGCCCTCGGGATGACGTCTCTGCCGGATCAAATTCGGAGGGCGAAAAATCAATAAGATCCTCGATATCAATATCTTCGTTAGATGCCCGACCGTGGTCGACCGGAACTTCTCTATCCTGCGGAGATCTAGATCTTTCCCTCTCCTCCGCACCATCGTCCGCCTTAAGATCAGCATGACCATCGCGAGAGAAACCGGACGAATAATAGGCGGCGGCACGACGGATTCTTTTCGGAGAAAAATACCCCCAATGAAGCGGGCCGCCGCGCAGAAGATTCATAACCGTCGGAAAATCTTCAAGCATCGGCACCGGAAGGGCAGGCACTGCGAAACAAACGAAAAAGTTAAAACCTATATCTACATAAATATGGGTATCACGTTAATGGAATAGCGTTTGTCACCCGCGCAGCCCTAATCAAAGGAATACAACTCTCCTCCACCGATTCGCTGTCGATTTTGACATAAAAAAACGGTAGATCCAGTCATGATCATTCAAGGCAAGCCCGCCAACAACCATCATGTCCCGTCGGGGGGCTAAGTAAAAACCACCCTTTCTCCCCTTGAATGTCAATATAGACAAAAGATAATCCGCATCAAGGGACATACCGCGTTCATATCCCAACACCAGAATCCCGATAAGGTGTTGTAAGCCTTTAGGGCGTAGTTGGCCGAATGGTACTCCAAACCTGTCCAGAATTCGAAAATGGCTCGAGGAATAGGGAACCATAGATGGCAGGTTAACAGAAAGGCTTCATAGCACGTAAAATAAGCCGGAGGCGGATCCTCGGCACCCATACCCTCGACAGGGATGCAAAACTGAACCGACTCGGGGATCGCACAGGTATTTCTCAAATATCCGAGAGAACAACGGTACTCGTGCTCATGCCAACTGCCCTCTTCCGGGGATTGTTTCTCTTCGGAACCCAGAAATTCGAAGGCGGCACCTCCGCGGCATTCACGGCTGAACAGTAATCTGCGAACTCTTCCTTAGTCGTAAGGAAACGTCGAAAGACCGGCTTAGGAAGAGGACAGCCGCTGGAAGTATCAAGGTCGCTCGGATCAAAGATTGATGCATGAGCATCATCTGAAACTTTCCGTCCAAAAGACATGTTGGATGGTCGAAAGAAAAAAGGATCTAAAGGAAAAAGTAGAGAGAAGCTTTCCTAAAACTTAAGCAAGTTATGGAGGAATGAATGAAGAATTTATAAAACTCACTCCATATACTTATAGGGAAGAATTTTACTATTCATCTTTGGACTTTTGGCCATTAAAGTTCCGCCTAATTCCACCAAACTCACCAAACGAGCTCAATCCACTCGCAAGAATCTCACGATTCTTACGAGCTGGGGGGCTAACTGTTGGGGTCAAAATCGGTACGACGGAATTAATAACCAAAACTCCCGCGAAAATACAAAAGGAACAGTTTTATAAAACCCGAGGAATAGTTTTATAAATCTCAAAGTCATTTATAAAACTCGCAGACCATTTTATAAAACTCGAAAGGCCGTTTTATAAAATCCGAAGATCATTTTATAAGACTCGAGAATAGTTTTATAAAACCCGAGAAGTAGTTTTATAAAACCCGAAGATCGTTTTATAAAGCTCGAGAATTGTTTTATAAAACTTGAAAAACCGTTTTATAAAACTCGAAGGTCGTTTTATAAAACTTAAAGATCGTTTTATAAAACTCGGAAAATCGTTTTATAAAACTTAAGGATCGTTTTATNCGAGAATAGTTTTATAAAACCCGAGAAGTAGTTTTATAAAACCCGAAGATCGTTTTATAAAGCTCGAGAATTGTTTTATAAAACTTGAAAAACCGTTTTATAAAACTCGAAGGTCGTTTTATAAAACTTAAAGATCGTTTTATAAAACTCGGAAAATCGTTTTATAAAACTTAAGGATCGTTTTATAAAACTCGAGAATTGTTTTATAAAACTTGAAAAGCCGTTTTATAAAACTCGAAGATCGTTTTATAAAACTCGAAGATCGTTTTATAAAACTCGAGAAATCGTTTTATAAAACCTAAGGATCGTCTTATAAAACTCGAGAATCGTTTTATGAAATCCGGAGATCGTTTTATAAAACTCGAGAATCGTTTTACGAAACCGCAAAAAACCGAAAAAGCCATAAAACGCGAACTAGTTGCAACTAGTTCGCCCATGGGCGACCTAAGAGATACCCATCTAGTTCGCCCATCGGCGAACTAAGCCGGCCCAGCTTAGTTCGCCGATGGGCGAACTAAGAGGTACTCATCTAGTTCGCCCATCGGCGAACTAAGCCGGCCCGGCTTAGTTCGCCGATGGGCGAACTAGAGACTTCCCGGATATTCCGCGTCTCGATCTCCCGCATTCCCGATTCGAAACTTACGTCTTTCGACAAGGTCGCGTTCTAAACTACGGCCGAAACATCTCCCGTTCCATCTCGATCCGACTTACCGTTCGAGTTTTACGATAAAAACCGTAAAACTTCGCTTTCTCGGAAAGAACTCGAGGAAATTGTATAAAACGGCAACGGTTAAACGAAACACCGAACATTGCCTAAACTATACCATTTATTTGAGATTTCTCGTTGAAATCATAAAAACGCGCTTTTAATAAAAACGTCGAGTAAGTCGTAAAAACGTGTTTTTAATAAAAAGTCGAGTAAATCGTAAAACCTTGCGATTAACTCGAGTAATTTATTAAAAAAAAAGACGTCAGATCAGGAAACGATCCCGTAAAAAGTCTGGAAACGGATTTATCACAAAACGGCCCGGAAGGACCTAAAACGCGATAAAAACCCATCTCGCGATTTCAACGGAATCTAACCCGCAGATTTGATAACGTTTTGACGGTTTACTCGCAGGAGGAAAATAAAAGTCAAGTTTAAAAATAAAAGGAAGGTTTAAAGAAAAATAGAAGATTTCCGCGGAAGAAAAGGAAGGATCGAGAAAAATGGAAAGTTCCCGATATAGTCGAATCTGGGCGAAATGGAAAGACCGAATGACCAAGGCGAGGAGTATATAAATAGGAGGTCTAGGGCAGAGGCAAGACACACGAAATTCAGAGCTCTCACCACCAAAACTAGCATTTAGGAATCTTTTCGTTTTTCTGTTAGCGAGCTGCGTCTCAATTAGGGTTTTTTGTTCTTAAGTTTTCGGCTACTCTCTTTGTACCAGTTCAACGAAGATTCGGAATAAGAACCTCTTTGCTCTCGATTTTTGTTTATCTTTTAACAATTCTAAGTTTTCTTGTTATCTTAATCTTCGTTGTGCGGTTCTGCAGATAGCCGGTTCCTCTGGAAACTTAGGGTTTTCCCGAAGTTTCCTTATTTACGATTATTTGACAGTAGGTGGATTTCGACACCCACAGGAAGTTCATATTGCCTTGCTCCCTTGGTGATTTCAAAGTTGATGATGCTCTTGTAGATAGTGGAGCTTGTGTGAATGTGATCTCATTGGAGATGGTGCAGAGCTTGAAGATCAAAGGCATGGAGCCAAACAACTCCTCCCTCATGTTTGGGGATTCTTCTTCAACAACACCTATTGGTCTCATCAAGGACTTCCCTTTTAAGATTGGAGATTGCACCATCCTCATAGACCTCACTATTCTTGATATGGCAAGCAAGAGGAGAAAGCCATTGTTCTTAGGCACGCCCTTCCTTGCTACTGTGGGAGCTTGCATAGACTTCCCAAACAAGAAGGTGGTTCTCCATAATGTCAACAACGAAGTCTCCTATCCGATCAAGTCACCAATGCTAAATGGAAGTTATTGTGGAACAATATTGAGAGATGCATTGGTTGTTAAGGAGGCAGAAGTTCTTGGTGAAGAATCATTACAGAAGAGTAATGTAGAGAACTTGGGAGACACTACCAAGGAGGAGATGAGTGAACCCACTAAAGGCCACTCAAAGCAAGAAGAAGATGAAAGCTCCTCACTCCCCACCTAAGCCACACACTCTCACTCTTCACCCACTACAGCTAATGGATGGAGCCATTGAGTATAAGATCAAGTGCAAGGGAAGGTCGAAGCCATTCTCAAGCGCCAGGGCCATTATCTCTCCTCAAATCCAAGCAAATCCACTCAAGCTCCAAGAGCTCCTTACACACGTCGTCACCATCACCCTTCAAGGTGGGAGGGATCCTCTTTCTCAATAGGTAAACAAAGGTAGTCAAGCTAAGGCTATTGGTGTTTGGGCATGACCTTTGGGTATACCATTGCTTTTATCATATTTTCGGTATCTCCTTCTCTCTTACTCACACAGAGACTGTGTGATTTAAGTTTGGGGGAAGTACCAAGTTTTTGATCATGTTTGCTTTGTTGATTTTGAGTCTCATGCATTGCATTGTACATACATATATGCATAGAAAAATCCAAGAAAATTGAAAAAATTCCACAAAGAATCAAAAACAAGCATTTAGGTTGCATCATTTGCATCTTTAGGATTGAATCTAGAAGCATTTAGATTGCATTCATTCATTGGGAGCCGGCCTAATAAGGAAAAACTCGCGTAGAACTCAAAACTTCACCCTAGCTGATCATAGCAAGTAGCTTAAGCATCTCTTGAAAAGCTTGCATGCTTTGAGCCTTGAAAACTCTTCTTGAAACTTGTTGCTTGTGTGAGATTGACATTCTTTTTAGACCAACTCCAAAAAGTATTTAAAAGATAAATGAACTTAATTCTTCTTGCATGTGGACTCTTGCATGCTTGATCATGGGTCATACACATTTGGGTTTTTCTTATTCTTCCATACCACTCTTTATAAAAACCCAAATGGCACTCCTCACCTTTAAACCCTTACCATTATTTGAAGCCTAAATCATTTTGGTTGTGTGAGGTCTCTTTTGATAGCTTGTCATGTGCAAAAATTTGAGAGTCTTAGGGGTGGCATTGGTTGTTCTTATCTCAGGCTAGCTATAGGACCTCTTGAGAGCTAACAATTAGGATGGGAAATTTGGTAGTGTGATGCAAAAGAGTTTATTTTGGGTCTTGGGGTGTTAGATGAGTGAAAAGAATGAACTAAAAGAAAGAAAAACAAAAGAAAACCACTAGGGATCAAAAGAAAAAGAAACAAAAGCTCTAGAAACTTCAACTAAGAAACCCCTTAGGCTAAGAAAAGAAAGAAAGAAAAGAGTCTAGAAAAGACTTTGGGGAAGACATAAGAAAAATAAGAGTAGAGCTTAAGTAAAAAGTGCAAGAAAAAGTCCCTAGTTGGTTCAAAAGAAAAGAAAAGAGAATGAGTTCATTGGGTGAGTGAAATAGGAGAGTGATCTTAATGTTTTTGGGAATGAATGGGTTTGAAATTTACACCAAGGAAATAGGAAAAGGGTAGATTGATAAGAACAAGCAATGTATGCATAAGTTGCTCCTTTTCTTAGATAGAATTTGCATAATGATCAAGCTCTTATTCTTGAGTGCAAGCCACAAAAAAGAAAAGTATTGAAACCCCTCCTCTATTCTCATTTAGCCATTTCACTTACCAAGCCAAATGATTGAGATCAAGTTTCCATTTGCAAGACTTCACCTTATTACTTATGCTTAATTGAATGTGAGGGTTGGTTGAAGAGATTTGTTGATTGGTGATCCACAACTTGTCTAAAAGAAAGAGTCTTGCTAGGCGTTGTGAAGATAGAGTGTAATAATTGAGGTTGCTTATGCTACAGGTTATGTTTGTCTAGGATGTGGTTTTGAGTTTAAGAAGTGTATCCTTTGGTTTTGAGCTCCCATTTTCATTTTCTGTCTCTCTGATCTTAATTAATTACTTGAGGACAAGTAAAGGAGTAATTTAGGGGAGTTGATATGATGCATATTTACATAGTTTTAGCATTTCATTTTGTACATAAATCATCATATAGATTTAAGTTTAGACATCTTTAGGATCCATATTGCATTCATAAGTCTTTCTCAGGTGTTGGAGTGTCCTATTGAGCTTTTGAAGGTGTTTAGAGATATTTGTGATGCAAAAGGATGAAAGATGAACATGGATGGAGACCTTAAAGATATCTCTTGAAGCTCATATTTTGGGAGTCCATGGGAAATTGTGTTATCTTTCTAATGAAAGTGGTTTCAAGTCATTTGGATATGTATTGGAAAAGTTATAATCAATCTACTAGGCGCAGCGACCCAGGACCCCCGCTCCACATTAAGCGCATTCTGGAGCGGGGTAGCAGAGCAACCCAAGACCCCCGCTCCACATTGAGCGCGTTCTGGAGCGGGGTAGCGCAGGGACCCAAGGCACCCGCTCCAGCACTGTTCATCTGACGAATTTTATGTTTTTGTTGGGCCTGTTCAGCTTGTTGACTGAGTCCATTAGGGTTTTTAAGAACCCTATAAGTACATTTTAGACCCTAATGATGGGATTATCTCATTTTCTCTCAAGAACACACTTTGTCTCATTTTATAAAGTTTGAATCTTTTCAATAATCTAAGGAAATTCTTCATCTTATATATTGTTTCTCCTTCTCATAAACATGATTAACCTTGAATCTCCCATAGATTTAAGGTTTCTCATGGAGATTAGAGAGTAGACACATTTTGGATTCATGGGTTAAGGTAGATTAGGGTGATTAAGTGTAAATCAAAGGTGTTTAAGCATATATCCTTCTTATTCCTTGCTTGTTGAGTGATCACAATGCTATGTTAGAGTTGGCCTCTCTAAGATAGATCTCTAGGCATTTCACACCCGAAAGGTGTTTGATGAAATGCTCTAACCAACTCTTCAATGCTTTTAGCTTGCTTTGCCAAAGAGATTTGATGTCAAAGGTGCTAGGATTGCTATTAGAGTTGTTCTCCATGATTGCTTTAATAATATTCAACCACAGAGATTTGATGTTTGAGTTATTTTAGCAAATGAGCTTCCATCTTGAAAAAGAGTTTGCTTAGTGTTGTGTCTAGGCATAAGGTTGATAGATTGATTGAAAATTGCCAACTTTATATTGAAGCTTGATCACCTTATATCAATTATCCTTACCTATGGATCCATTCTTAGCATTTGATTGAGTTCTTGTACTTGTTTCTTGATTGGATTTGAGATCACCTTTGTTTATATTTTTAGGATCTTAGCTTGTTACAAATCATCCATCTCTCTTATTTGCTTAGATTAGGAAAGTTTGTGTATCCTTAGTGTTTAGATCACTAGTTCCATGTGGTTCGACAATCTTAAATACTACATTGATTTGCTCTGAGGTTTAAAAACCCTTATCACCGCATCATGGTTTATGCAGGGCCTTTTGCAACCTCTGGTCGAAGCAGCCAACGCCGAACTAGGCGCCGGCAGCCCTAAAACGATCACTCTATGGACCGGAGGAGGAGGCTTAGAAACCACAACTATTTCGACCTCGCTGGACACCGGGACTACGGTCGGCTTCGAGGTCACAGCTGGCTCAACCTCAGTAGGCTTTGGGATCACGCATGTTTCGACCTCAGAAGAAGTCGGGATGCCGGATGAACTCGATGGCTCGATGGTGGTGGTCACCAAAGGTTCCGTAGCAACGGTCGCCAATATTCCCGGAACGATTTCAGGAGCAATCGAATCCATTGAGATTGCACAAACTGGACTCGCCGCCTTTCAGCATTCATCCCTTCCTGAAAAGAAAGGAATTTCGAGATGTGAGGGTCCGGCTGGCCTCCTGTGGAATTGTCGCTGACCAAGACATCATGGTTTTGATGATCATCATTGGGAGAAGACATCTTGAAAAGGAAATTTCTTAGAGAGAAGTTGGAGGAAGTTTGAAAGAATGAAGATATGTGAAGAAAGAAAGAAGAGATGATCCAATACTTATAGGAAAACAAGGAAGAGTCTATTTTCCGTAATAAGATAATCAACCTACTTTTCTGAAATACGAAAAGAAAAGACGATCGCAGCCGTAGATTTCGATTAACAACTCTACTCGCCCGCAAGAACCTTCCTTAAACTTGTGAGCTGGGGGGCTAACTGTAGGGGTCAAAAACAATAATCTCGAAATCAACGTCTACGATTACTTCTTCTTACATTTTCCGAAAGAATCTCAGGCCGAGAAAACAAGAAAAGATCGAAACCGAGCAACCGTCCAGCTTGTCAACAAGCGAGCTGACCACACATGTGACCAGCTCGCCACACATGTTGGCGATCTGAACGCATCTGTCCAGCTCACCAAAGGGTGATCTCAACTAAACCATCTATGCCCCTTGACTCGATCGTACTCTGAACCGTGATCGGAATGTCTTTTGTTTCGTCCTAATCCGCCTTACCAGCATTGTTTTGTTGTATTCAATTCAAAGGTTTTTTCAGTTTGAGTTTTATGATAAAAACCGTAAAAGACGCGTTTTTAGTAAAACCTTGAGTAAATTATATAAAATGGCAACGGGCAAACGAAACACCAAACATTGCCAAACTAAACAATTAACTCGAGATTTTTTATAAAAAATCGCTAAAGACGCATTTTCTCGTAAACCTCTAGTAAATCGTATAAAACGGCAACAGTTAAACGAAACACCAAACATTGCAAAACTATACGATTAATTCAAGATGTTTACTTAAAACTGGCATCATATCAGAAAACTATCTCGTCTAAAGTCATAAAATGGCTAAATCGTAAAACGGCCCGAAAGGCCCTAAAACGCGATAAAGGCCCACTCGTGACTTTGAATAAGGTCTAGCCCAAATATACAATGACGGCTTGCCTATTTTCCGCAGGAGTGGATAAATGTCAAAATTGAAGATAAATAGAAGTTTTCTGAAGAAAAATGGAAAGATCGAGAAAAATGGAAGATTTTCGATAAGCGCGAGTCGCAGTGGAAAATGAAAGACCAACCGCCTAGAGAAGGATATATAAGCTTGGGGTCAAATTCAAGAGGAGGCAGAGCTTTTTAGACCTAGAAAAACTGCTGTTAGCTTAGGGAATTTATGACTTAGGTGGCTAGACTAGCAAGTCGGATTCTTAGAACGTTTGGTTGTCTAAGTTCCACGATTCTCTTTGTAACAACTTTTCAGTCTCTTTATCAATAATAGCCTTTGCGAAACTTCTTCATTTGTATTCTCTTATCTTTTTCGTTTTAAGTGTGTTTCCGCAGAGATCCAGAACCTCGGGAAAATTAGGGTTTTTCCTAAGTTTCCATATTTTACGTAAAATCGACAGTGCGAATTTCGGTTCCCACAAGTGCCATGGAAATTTTATGGTTGCCCAATGTAAACATTATCACGTTGTCTCGACCTCGATATGTGATATCGTTATCATACTTCCAAGGTCGTCCAAGAAGAATGTGACAAACATCCATGTCAAAAACGTCACAAGTTATCTCCTCCTTATAGCGTTTACCTATAGATATGAGAACTTTGCACGTCATGCTAACTCGAACTTGTGATCCTCTCTTTACCCAACTAAGGCCATACGGTTTCTCGTGAAGGGTTGTAGGTAACTTCAGATACTTCACCAGCTTTTGAGAAACTAAATTCTCTGAGATTCCATTATCCACAATCACATTACACACCTTGTTTTGAATAGAACAATGTGTTCTAAACAAATTCTTACGTTGGCCTTCTTCTTCAGATGAGACCAAGACTCGTTGTAGCACAAGGTTTATCTTCTCTCCAGATTCTTCTTCAGCAAATTTGTCTCCCTCATATTCTTCATTCCCAGCGAGATTCCCTTCATCCTCTTCACATGTTTCTTCTATTATAGCGACTGTTTTCCGACTTGGACAGACATTTGATTTATGATCATGTCCTTGGCAATAGAAACAGTTGTTAATGGAAGGCTTAGTGTGGGAGTCGATTTCACCCTACTGTCAAATAAATCGTAAAAAAGGAAACTTCGGGAAAACCCTAAGTTTCCAAAGGAACCGGCTATCTGCAAGAACCGCACAACGAAAATAAGATGACGAAAATACTTAGAATATAAATGAGAATAAACGAAAACAGAGAGCAAAGAGGTTCTTATTCCGAATCTGTGTATAACTGGTACAAAAAGAATTGCCGAAAGCGTAAGAACTAGAAAACCCTAATTGAGACGCAGCTCGCTAACATAAAAACGGAAAGATTCCTAAATGCTAGTTTTGGTGGTGAGAGCTCTGAATTTCGTGTGTGTGCTTCTGCCCTAGACCTCCTCTTTATATACTCCTCGTCTTGGCTATCCGATCTTTCCATTTCGCCCAGATTTGACTTAAATCGGGAATTTTCCATTCTTCTCGATCCTTCTTTTTCTTCTGCGGAAATCTTCTATTTCTCTTCAAACCTTCCTTTTATGTTCAAACTTGACTTTTATTTGCTTTCTGCGAGTAAACCGTCAAAACGTTATCAAATCCGCGGGTTAGATTCCGTAAAAATCGCAAGATGGGTTTTTATTGCGTTTTAGGTCCTTCCGGGCCGTTTTGCGATAAAACCGTTTTCCGACTTTTNTTTTCCGACTTTTTATGGGATCGTTTCCTGATTTGACGTCGTTTTAATAAATTTCTCGAGTTAATCGCGAAGTTTTACGATTTACTCGACTCTTTTATTAAAAACACGTTTTTCACGACTTACTCGGCGTTTTTTATTAAAAGCGCATTTTTTACGATTTTAACGAGAAATCTCGAATAAATCGTATAGTTTAGGCAATGTTCGGTGTTTCGTTTAACCGTTGCCGTTTTATACGATTTCCTCGAGTTCTTTCCGAGAAAACGAAGTTTTACGGTTTTTATCGTAAAACTCGAATGGTAAGTCGGATCGAGATGGAACAAGAGATATTTCGACCGTGGTTTAGAACGCGACCTTGTCGAAAGACGTAAGTTTCGAATCGGGAATGCGGGAAATCGAGACGCGGAGTGTTCGGGAAGTTTTTAGTTCGCCCATCGGCGTACTAAGCCGGGCCTGGCTTAGTACGCCGATGGGCGATCTAAAGAGTGACCCTTAGATCGCCGATGGGCGATCTAGAGAGTGTTTCTTAGATCGCCCATCGGCGATCTAAGCCGGGTCTGGCTTAGATCGCCGACGGGCGAACTAGTTGCGACTAGTTCGCGTTTTACGGTTTTTTTTCAGTTTTTTACGGTTTTGTAAAACGATTCTCGAGTTTTATAAAACGATCTTCGGATTTCATAAAACGACTTTTTAGCTCTATAAAAACGACCTTCGAGTTTTATAAAATGATCCTCGAGTTTATAAAATGGTTTCTCGAGTTTTATAAAGCGATTCTCGAGTTTATGAAAACGGTTTCTCGAGTTTTATAAAGCGATTCTCGAGTTTATAAAAAACGATTTCTCGAGTTTTATAAAGCGATTCTCGAATTTTATAAAATGATTTCTCGAGTTTTATAAAATGATTCTCGAGCTTTATAAAACTTTTCTTGAGTTTTATAAAACGATTCTCGAGTTTTATAAAACGGTTTTTCTCGAGTTTTATAAAACGATTCTCGAGTTTTATAAAACGATTCTCGAGTTTTGTAAAATGATTCTCGAGCTTTATAAAACGATTTCTCGAGTTTTATAAAACGATTCTCGAGCTTTATAAAATGATTTCTCGAGTTTTATAAAACGATTCTCGAGCTTTATAAGACGATTTCTCGAGTTTTATAAAGCGATTCTCGAGTTTTATAAAACGATTTCTCGAGTTTTATAAAGCGATTCTCGAGTTTTATAAAACGATTTCTCGAGTTTTATAAAACGATTCTCGAGTTTTATAAAACGATTCTCGAGCTTTATAAAACGATTTC
>CAKOAT010073377.1:61879-109939 GCA_932364175.1 Eruca vesicaria subsp. sativa | reverse complement strand
ACAGAAGCTTTCCCGAAATAGATCATGGCTCATTAAAACGCGGGAGCAAGGTGGTGGAAAGGCAGGGGTTGCTCCGCGATGTGTGTGCCTACCCATGTGCTTGCTCCGCGATGTGTGTGCCTACCCATGTGCTTGCTCCGCGAAACAAAACACTCTCTTCTTGCACCTTTTCACTCATGCGTATCTCCAGTGCAATCCAGCACATTCTCCACCTGAAATGACTCAAAACACACTAAGAGAACTCCAAGATAGCACTTAGATGATATCAAAAACACATGAGAATGGTGTCAAAAACACAACATATCAACATATCTTAACATATACTTCCGAGGATTTTTATGGTGACGAAGAAGAGTAGCAATTTTTGTTCATGCATAGTTTAACATTTTTTTTTGTTTATTTCAGTTTCTGTTTTTGTTTTCTTTTATAATAAGGAACTTGGTGAATTTGGAACATATCTAACTAATCTGACATGAACATATACAGCACATATATGAAGTAAACCTAACACTCGGTGGACTATTCGGATAATTCTGCGGAAACTCATTATACCATTAAAGAATCCTCCTTCACTGCACAAGCAAACAAATCAATATTCTCATTTCTCTTAATCTATTCAAAATCAATTCAATTATTCAACGTTCATCTAATCATCTAATGAGCACAAAATCATAAAATATTAAGCTATTCATTAGTTATGTATGGTCAGCTATTTCTGAGATATGTTTCTCATCTTCTTCGGTAAGGTTTAGTTAAAGTTTAAAGTCTTGATAATAGTACATAAAATTTCTTTGCATGTAATGAATGTAAGGTAGAGAATAGGCAGAAAGGGTCGCTTTTCCATTGTTGTGTCAAGCAATTGAAGTTTCATATGTTGTCTTTACCTAGGGAGATGGTAGTAATGTTAGTTTTTGATCAGTGTGTTATCAGCTTTTACATCAACTTTTTCTCTATCTTCAAAGAACCATTATTCTTGAAAGAAAAATTATGTGACAACACATTGAATAACAGTGTTATCTTGTCCACTTCCCAAATATTCTTCAATTCGTAAATAGCCTTTCATATTTTTATTTCGAAGATTACATAGTGATAGAGGCAAACCTGTTTCGTTATTTGTCTTCTTCTCTCTTCAATCCTCCTCTGTTTTTTGGTTTTTCAAGTAAGTGGGTTAGACCATCATAGATTAGATGCAATTTCAAATAAAGGGATGAAATTGCTTTGTGTCAATCCTTTTATGTTTTCATATACTCTTCTACACTTTCTTATTTAAGCAATCATCTATGTTCTTCACACCACTAATCAGTAGAGTGAGAGTATAAAAAAAAAAGAGATAAAAATGGGTTCCGAAAGCTCTGTGAAGAATTACCACAGCGATGACAGTGATGCCCACTACAACAACGATACGAATGCGGTCTCTGAGTACGACGTGGAGAGTGGAGACTCGAACGTAGATCGCAGCCATTATTTCCGAAACATGGATCTCGGATATTTTGTTGCTCAGCTACTACTGATGCTCGACGACCATGCAAAGTAAAAGGAACTTTGCTTACAGAATTTTAACATCGAAGCGTACTATATTGAAGGGTTATTACAATATTTTGTCAAGAAGGAAGAACACAAAGGTCTTCGTCGTTTACGTCTAGCAGCTCTTGGAAATAATAAAAACGGTATGTATGTTTATGGTTTGCTAATGCTTGTCCGAGGTCACTATTTCAAAGGCATAAAGTATTTGGATAAACTGAAATGGTCCAAAAAAATGTCTACCTCTGATAAATGCTGGGAAAATCTCAAGATCTCACTCCAAAAAATCGATGTTTATATACCACAAGACTACTATATAAACATGGTTAACCTTGCCCCACGATCAAAGTGTGATCGTTATGACATGAATGAGTTTTGCAAGGAGTGTTACTACTTCAAAAGGGCATACCAGTTTGTCAAAAATTACACTGATATTCTCTGAAAAACTCATGTGTGTATTCACGGTTTCTACGATTTCATCTACTGTAAGATCTGCTCAGTTGTTTTTTCTAAGTTACTTGTGATAGTAATGTCATGTGCTTGTTTTTTTATGGAAGGTTATGAATGTAATGGTATGTTTGTGTTTTAATAAACTTTGTAAAATATTGCTATGTATGAAACGGTTTGTACAGTCTCTTCCAGCTTTAATATATGCTTGAATGAATGTTGTGTAATTTTGTGTAAGTTACACATGTTTTTGAAGAGATAAAACATCGATCATAATATCATAAAAACACCTTAAAGTAAGTGTTGCGAAAGCACAGTTCTCTGTTTTTTATAATCCGACAACTTCTCAAATTTGTTTTCATGCTTCTTTGGATTTCACCATTCCTTCTCGTCCACAGGTTTTAAGATTCTTATTGTTACTTGTAGCAACTACTAATATTATCTCTTTCACAGACTTGGAAACAAACCATTCTTGACGATCTCTTTCACAGACCTTTCTTTTTTTCCTCAACAATTTGCTTTCTGTATTTTCTTGCATTCTTTGAGGTTTGTCCCACACATGTTTCAGTAAGGTTAATAGTAGACGATGTTCCAGAGGTTTCATATGGTTTATCTTTTCTTGGTCTGCCACCTGAAATAATAAACGTAATACAATAACCAAGTTGGTGATTAAATACAATAAAATTGTATAAAAATAAGTACTTACTATTTTGATAAGCAGGTGGTTTACGTATATTTTCATTGCTTTGTGGAAAAATTGTAGTAGAGCTCTGTATTATTTCTGCAAGTGCAGGCTGGTTTCTTTTTGTTCTTCCACCTATGATCATAACTTTTGCTGTTTAAATAGGTTGCATGAAGAGAAAATAGTAAATAGACTAACGTTTCTTTAAAGGAGGTGGTGCTTTTGATTTGTGAGATATTTCTTCATCTTGTTCATGCTTATAATCTTTGTTGATTGGTGCAGGTTGTTGCTTTCTTGGTCTTCCATCTATGAAGATAAGTGATGTTAGTACTAATTACATGTTTCTGTATAGAATTTAGATTATTAGTTACGTTTTGGATATGGGGAACAATCGTTTGTGTTTTAATTGCTTTCATCTGAACTCGAAAGTTTCATTGTATTGTGAGGGTTTCGTGATTGCAAGTCTTACAGCTTATGAGACCTTATTTTTAATGGTAAATGATAAGGAAGATTTACAATTGTCCGAGAATAAAGGTTGTTATATTTTTGTAAGTTTACTTATTATTTTTGTATATTTTCTTTTATATTATAATGAAATCGTACATATACAATTTTTTTTTTTAAATTGTAGATATGAAATCCATCTTTCTTGAGAATGGCACTTGGTCCTTAAAACCTTATTAGGTAATCCGAGAATCATATTTCTTCAGTATAGTTGTTCTGATAAAATCACTTACTACTTTTGATTAGGCCTTATCTCGAGAAAACACATATGGTGTTGACAGTGGAGGTAATCCAAAAGATATCCTTAGTAAATTATTTTAGTCAATACATTCATGCTCGATTCTTATTGTATCACATGCATAATTAAGCATTTAGAATGTATTAAATTATTTTATATAATTCCAATATAATGGCTAAGATCGACTATATTTTTTGAATCAATATTTTAACTTGTACGAACAAAGAAAGCACTCTTAATAAAATATATTTTATTAATAGAAAGCACTCTTAATAAAGAAAAATTGATAAATTAAAAAGAAAATATAGGCCAGCCTAATTATTATAAAACCAAAACCAAAATCAAATTAAATGATAAATCAATAAACGTAAATAAATAATTGATCATGTTTTCCTATTCTTTTCCACTTTCACTTGCACCTTCTTCTGTTTTTTGGTTGATGAACTTTGATCTTCAATTTCTCCTTTTCTTTTTGATGTAGGTGTTCTATGGAATGCTTCCGATGCTTCAAACTCGTGATGAGTAAACTTAATTCTAGGTGATTGCAAAAATAAACAATAGATGTTGTACTAAAGTAATACTAAATATTTTAAAAATCAACTATTATAATTTTACCTACACTATAGAATTCCTAAAATTCTTCAATCATCATACATATGAATGCATTCGATATGGAGATATTACCTACATATGAATCAAAGAAATCATAAGAAATTTTTTAAAAGGAACCTAAAGGAACGTAATATACTCAACTGTCAGAATAAGTTACCTTTGTATTCCTTGATGCATGCAAATTTAATGACAAAGATAACAACCGAGGTACTGTTCTCATTAGCATAGTCCATCACTGTCTTGGCAAAGTTACTCCACAAAGTACATGTGAGTTGAACGTTCCTGCACATGTGTTGTTTGAGTGTATATGTGTCGAATATAAAATAGAGGAGAATATTTGTAGACAAACTCACATTGTATCACGAAGAACAATGTCAAGTTTGGAGTTATCCTTTCCTTGTGTTTTAGTCTGCTCCATTGGTCCAATATTGACAATTTGGCCAATAACATCTGCAAAATATTGAAGCAAGTATTATATATTTTAGAAATATTACAAATCGTACCAACATATATGTTAACTCACCAACAAAGATGTTTCTGTCTAGGTTTCCGGATAATATATCTTGAAAGTTTGAAAAGTATTTTTCTGGATAATACTCGAGAAAATCATCAGCTGGTTTCACCTTAGTTGTTCTGAAGAAAGTTATCTTATAAGGATGAGGATTTTTTCTAAATTCCCCAACATAGTCCGTCAACTGGAAAGCATTGATGGTCACAACTTCACCTTCTGTCAGAACATTTAGGTGTTTCTTCATTAAGTCTTTTTCAACTTGAGCATGAATCCTTGTCCCCTATAAGTACAGAATAAATAATTAAAAGGAATTTCAAGATAACATGAACGAAGATACTTAACATCTTAGAACAAATCTCTTCATCGAGTAACACCATCTCATAAGTCTTGTAGGTATTCCAGAGCACCAGAACCTTGACTTTGATTTTTTTTGTGTTTCATCAGCAGGATCAATGTTTTTGAGAAGAACGAATGTATTTTTTTTTGCGATATAGTCGACATTGCAATAAGGTTTCGAAAACTTGAGTAACTTTTTATTTGTAGTCAATAGTAGAAAACTGTGGATCATATATATATAACAAAATAGATCAAAACTGTGCTTCCTTTTGTGTTTATCTAGTAAATTTACGTTATTTGTATAAAATATTTAGTATATTTAACAAAATCTTCATTCATATCCAATGCATCATATCTATATAAAATTTGTGAAATTTCTATACTGATATTTTCCTTTTGTGTTTATCTATTAATGTGATATTACATTTATACAATAGGATAAATTGACGTTATTTTTTTAAAAATATTTAATATATTTAACAAAACTTGATTCATATCCAATGCATCATATCTTTATAAAATAATATGTAAAATTTCTCTTATAACAAAATGTCAAATTTTCGTATATACAATAAGATAAATTTACGTTATTTTTTTTAAAAATATTTAATATATTTAACAAAACTTGATTCATATCCAATGCATCATAACTTTATAAAATAATATGTAAAATTTCTGTTATAACAAAATGTCGAATTTTCGTGAGAATCAAATCTTTTGGAAAGTTGTTTTTTTTTTCCTATTCTGTATATCTATTAATGAGATATATACATATTGTATATTCTTGTTTTTATTTTGATTCATATCCAATGATTTATGCGAAATTTACATTTAACAAAATATGTAAAATTTACGTGTGTATCATATTTTAATTAGAATAGTAAAATTTCTCAATCCATATCGAATGCATTCAACTCGTAACATGGTCTTAATAAAACAGAAATCACCATTAACATGATCTTTAGTAAACATCTTAATAAAACAGAAATCACCATTAACATGATCTTTAGTAAACAACAAAATTAAAGAGAATTATATGTTATGTATGAAGGAGCTTCCATTAATACGCATCATTGATTCAATCTCCATCTGAGCTAAACTCTTGGTTTGATCTTCTGAGTAAGTAAAACCTGAGAGAAAAGAACCAATGAAATATGATAAGCATTGAGAATATAATTTTCCAATTATTTTGTTTCGGATACAAACAATCTTACATGGATCTTCTGAGGTATTGTTTATATCTTTTGATAGAATTTTCCAAGTAGCATTCCATATATTTTCTGGAGTTATATTGCTATTTGAAAGTAATATCGTACAAAATAGTTTTCGAAGACACTTTGCTGAAGACCAAATACTTGTTTCTTTAATAGCTTCTATATATTCTTCATCATCGTTCATGTGAACCTGAAAGAATTTGTGATCTTAAAAAGAAGATGATCGAAGTACAACGTTAATGAACATACGCAAAAGAAAGATCACACAACGTACTTGTTTTTGTTTTTCAACTAACTTGGACCTCTGCATGTTTTGTAGAAGACGATGCCGTATATTTTGTATAAGGTTCATAGACTTTTTAATATTAAGGTTCATAGGCATTCATAGATAAACATATATATAACTTTCTAATATTAAAATGTTAATTAGCCATATCATCTTTTTTCATGAGCCATGTCATATTTGTAAGGAGGCCATGTCATCATTATTTTGTGAGAAGCATTGTAGAGATGACACCTAAGCGAATTTTAAAAAATCACTTGGCAAATAATGTATAGGGGATTTATTTTATCGATCTTAGTTTGTCACAAATAGATGTCCTCGTCTGAATTTCCTAAGATATATAGTTAAAACTTAAAACCAACTAAGCTCGCTCAAGAATCACTAATTCATTCGAGTCATCAGGTCTGAAACTCATCTTCCATCTTGTTTCATATTCTAAAAGAAAGATTATGCAACTTTTATTTTTTTTTCTCTAAAAAAAATCTTCTTCACAATATATCTCGTATCACTAAAAAAGCATCTTGTATCATTCTACATATTACCAATTAATTTTGTATTAGAAGAAAATATAAAACTAAATATAAGAGTGCATAAAAGCTATCTATCACGACTTCGAAATATTTTAGTTTTAGCAAGTGAAACGAATGATATTTTTTCGGTAAGAATGATATATACGCTGATGCAGATTTAATTGATTTATTATACATATCTCAACGATGGTACGTAAGTCAATGAAATCCTCTAGCGTCGGTTAAAGGATCGGAAAAGAGAGAAAATATTTCACGAAACTGATTAAGTTCTCTGACATTGAAGAAGTAACTGATTACATGCATGCTCGAAAGTTACACAAATGACAAGACAAATTTAGAAACCTAATATATAGTTTCTCTGGTAATTAATTTGACATCCTGGTAAGACTATTAGTTGTAATTTGACTAATGCATTGAAGTGTGCATTTTCCTTGTAAGAAATGCACACGTACCTAATAAATACATGTGCATATTGGGTGTGTATATAAATAGAGCTATGACATGGGTAAAACACACCACAGCTCACCACAAACACGAAAATATCTTAACTAGAACATAATTAATAAAAAAATTGAATTGAAATGATGAATGCCACAAAGTTTTTTGTGCTTTTCTTTATTGGAGTTTTTTGTGCCAATGTTTGCGCCAGGCAGCTCGAAGCAGTGTCCCAAGGAACCAAATCAGGCATCTCTATTCCTGTAACTACAGTCCGCAGTGGTGTTGTGCTTTCTGTTTATATCGGAAGTACTATTGACGGACCTGGGCGTGCCACCGCCTATGGATCTGCTTCGGGGAGAGCCAGCAGATATGCAGGTGGCCAGCACCGTCCCTTGAGCGTGAGCTGTGATCACACCCATGCTCATACCTATTAATACTCTATAAATTCACAATCTCCTTTGTCTTCATAAATAAACCATAGAGATTGTCATCTTTAATTATTAGAAATGCTACTCTTTATCTGGAACGTGTATCGGTAAATAAAATAAAATAAATTCAATATGTAAGACCATTGTGACAGAAAAACATATATACAAACACAAGTTACACAACCTCGTTTTGATAATCCAGTGTTATAAAATAATACAAGAAAATGTAAATAGAATACACGGAACGGGAAGGACACAGTTCCATGGGTATTTTTTACCCTTAATTTGTTGCAACGTAGCCATGGATTAGGTGTGCAACAAAAGTTCACGATGGTGATAATCTCACAAATTAATGGACTAATGAAAGTGTACTGGGAAGAGAATAAGAATTGATCTTCTAAGGAGTTGAGAAGCTATTGGCATAGGAGCTTACGCAGCTTCATACACAAGATTGATGCCTCCTTACTTCTCCGCCACTACTCCTCTGGCCTCCTCCATTGTTTCCAATGCATATTTTCATAGTTCCTTCTTTTTTTCAAACAGAATGAATGTTAAATTATTATTTCTTGAATTTGTTAGAATTTTTCGGTTAAAAAAAATTAGCTCACGCATTCGTTCACGCCTTTAATCTATACATTCGATATCTCGTAAAGCTTTTTTCCATCAACTTTGATTTATGTATAAGTATGAGTCAAAAGAACGTTAAAATCACTATTCCAATGATGAACTCGGTAGCTTCGGACGGAGTCATATGAAAGGTGGACAGAGATAATGGGAAAGGGATAGGTTAGGTCTCTGAGAGCGAAGAGGAAAGTATTCTAATATACCCCAGTTAGAAAATAACTATTCTCATTATCCCACCATTTTTCTCACTGTCCCACTTTTTTTTTTGTTCGTAGTAGTTTCTAGTAATTCAAGGTAGTTTGTTTTTTGTTCATAGTAGTTTTTAGTAATTCAAGGACGTAGTTTCTAATAATTCAAAGTAATTCAAAGTAGTTTCTAGTAATTCATATTACATATAATACTAATTCATTAAGGGTTATTGATTTTTAATCACGTTTTGATTTTGAGAAAGAAAAAAAAAATCAAATTTATAATGGGTTAAAATAGAATGAAGATGGGAGTGAGTAGGGCAATATAGAATAAAGTCCGAGTGAGGAGAGAAGACGACAGTAATACTTCCCTAATTTTTTAATATTTCATTGTTCTGAGACAAACTCGCTCATGATACATAATTATACCATTTTTCATATACCATATTTTATTATTTTTCCACATTAATTTATATTTTGTAGAGTTTTAGACTCATGTAATTAAGTTGTGCGAAGGTTAGAGAGATTTGAATCTTTACTAAATAATACTTTAATGATAAGGAAGAGAGCTTATAAAAAGTTCAAGAAACGTCTAGATACATAACCTAGTAGCTGTCAAAGGATAAGATTGAGCTAGCCACCGCAAGACGTCAAAAGAGTAGCGAAGGAGTTATGGATAAGGCGTTGTTGAGAAAAGACCGTACTACGCTCCTCTGTTTTATAAGAAGACAATTTTGACTAAGAAGATGACCGTTGCTGAGGATGAGAGTTTACACTTTTCTTGGGCTGAGTCTTTACCTGGGTCACACTAACATTCCCCTCAAACTTTGTGTGGGAATTTTTTCAACGCCAAGTTTGCTACTCAAGTGAACAAAAGCTTTCTTTAGTAACGCCTTTGTAAAGATATCAGCTACCTGCAGCTCAGCCGGAATATCACGCGTCTCAATCAGCCTTAGAGCAATATGTTCCCTTATGTAATGCCAGTCTTTGTCAAAGTGTTTAGACTTCTTGTGTAGAGCTGGATTAGTCGTAAGATAGACAGCCTAGAGATTGTCACACAGCACATAGTAGCATGATCTTGAGGAATATTCAGATCACGCAAAAATTGAGATATCCATGTCACTTCTTGCGCAGTCTCTGCCAGAGCTTTATACTCAGCCTCCGTAGAAGAACGAGCCACCATATCTTGTCTTTTGGCTGACCACAACACCAAGTTATAGCCAAGAATCATACAAAAACCAGTCATAGACCTTTTAGTCTCTTGACAACCTCTCCAATCACTATCACAATATGTCATAAGTGACAAATTGTCATTCTTCTTGATGTGGAGACAATACTTCATTGTTCCTTTCAGATACCGAAGACTTATTTTTAGCAAAGAAAAATCTGTCATAGTAGGAGCATGCATCCTTTGACACACAAGATTCACTGTGTACTGAATGTCTAGACGAGTGATAGTCAGGTACTGGAGCTTACCAGCCAGACTCCTGAAGTAAGTAGGCTCAGGGAAGAGATTCTCATCAAGAGCTTCAACATGTTGAGGTAGAGGAGTTGGCATAGGATTGCAGTCTGTCATAAATGCTGCATGAAGAATCTCTTTGATGTATGCCTCTGTTGATGTAAATAGAGGTTCTCTGAATGAGTTTCCATCTCTATACCTAGAAAATATGAGGGCCTTCCCATGTCTTTCATAGAGAAACGGCTAGATAAAACATCCACAAGTTCTTGAAAGAGACCTTCTTCACTCCCTGTGAGCAGTATATCATCAACATACAGTAAGAGAATCATGAATCTGTTGTTCTTGTTGTATGTAAATAGAGAAGGATCCCATAAACTGCAGAAAAAACCAAAGTCAATCAGATAATTGCTGAAGGTGTCAAACCAAGCACGGGGAGCTTGTTTGCGACCGTAGAGAGCTTTGGTGAGCTTACACACATAGTGAGGGCTTTATGGATCCACAAACCCCGCAGGTTGCTTCATATACACATGCTCTTACAACTCCCCATGAATAAAGGCACTCGACACATCTAACTGCTTAAGTTTCCAACCTTTGGTAGTTGTAATATTCAACATCAACCTGATTGTTGCAGTACGAACCACCGGACTAAACGTTTCCAAATAGTCCAGACCTTCTTCTTGAGCACACCCTTTGGCCACCAATCTTGACCAAAATTTCTTCACAGTACCATTAGGGTTTAACTTCACAGTGTGAACCCATCTACTAGTCAAGAAATTCATAACTTTTGTAGGAGGAACTAAGGTCCATGTATTTAACATATGAATGATTCATATCCCCGGTGTCATGTCCCCGATCCTGAGCATGATCGTCTGGACAGACCATGGTGCGAGGAGACGCGTCAGTCAGGTCACGAGACCTAAAGGCAAGCATACCATGGTCTAGGAACGTGGTTCATCAGGGCGCTGAGACTTAGCCAAATAAAGAAGGAAAAAGAGTTAAAGGAGCTACACGAGTAAAGAGGGAGCTACACGAGTAAAGAGGTAGCTCAACAGGGTGTTGGGACAGCTCGACCTAGCTCGGGGAAGCTTGGGTAAGCTCAGCCCAGCTCTGTCTAGCTGCACACTCACTGGCCAGCTCACACCAGCTGAACCGTCATGTTCTCATTCCTGGAACTTGACATAAGGCTTAGACGTTTGATAGAAACGAGACAGCTTTGGTTCAGATAATGAGAAATGATCGTGGCCAAGCCGATTAAGTGAATGATCAGAATGGAGCAAAGGAAGACTAAGTATAGGTCTGTGAATAGACCAAGGGACTTAAAAAGATTGTACAAGAGGAAGATATCAAGCTGTACGAAGTGTATCACAGTTGGATGATGCGAGCAAGAAGCTCAACCAGCTGGACGGAGCTTAGTTGGAGCTCAGGTGGAGTGTGTCAGCTCCCTGAGCTGGATAGACTAGATCACTCAGCTGGGTCAGCCCAACTCAGCTGGACTTAGTGTTCAAGTCTTGGGCAGTTGGACCGGGACTGGACAGTGACCAGGCCAGGTGGATGACCCATGTGTACCAATGGGCCAATGGACTATTGTGGTTGGGCCATGTGCCTGGGAAATCACTTAAGACTTGATTTGGACATGTCCAGGAGTGGTTTGGAAGGCCCAGTATGCCTGGTAAACTGCCTGTGGCGAATGTGTGTGATCTGGACCATTGCTTAAATCAATGCCCAGAAATGGTTTTGAAAGAGTGCAACCTTGGAAAGGCAACTGCCCCTTCTTCTTTGAAAGGCAGACACGCCAGGGCTCCATTATTCACCCTGAAACACAAAGAAAAACCAGAGAAAAACAGAGAGTTGGTCGGATTTTCAATCCAAACCCCAAGAGAGATTCAAAGGCAGCAAAAAGGCAATTTTGTGGGCAATCAAGTGGGAAGTTATGAACGACCCTGTGATGGGTTTTCACCATTGATGAACATGTCCCAGGCTTCCTCTAAATCCATAGAGGACATGCAAATGGCCAGGGAAGAAGAGAGATGACCGGATTCACTCTCAAAGTCCAAGGGCAACCTTGAAGGCAGATGTGTGTAGAAAGGCAGTTTCAAGGGCACTGAAAGGGGAAGTGATGCACGACCCTTGGGTGGTGTTTGATCATGAATGATCACGCCCTAGGATTCCTCTTTGTCTTGGGAACACACGAAAATGGTTAGGAGAGAAGGGAGAAGGCCTGACTCCACTCTCAATGGCATGAACAGTCTTGAAGGTGGATGCAGTGCAAAAACTGTTTTCATGGAAGGGGTGATGGGCACGACCCATAGTTAGATCTTATCAATACAGGAGGTATGCAATAAGGTCTGATATAGGCATGATCAAGAGGAGTGTGGTCGTTCTTGATAAAGGAGGACACAAGATCAACAACCATCAAGTATAAGGTAACACAGTTATGATTACTTTCCAGTTTATATTTCTGTCTCTTGTGGTGCTGTTGAGGCTAAGTATGGCACGCCCCTTGAAGACTATATATGTTGATATGATGTGGTGTGTGTTGATGAAGATAAGGCACTGTGGCTGCAAGCCCAGGCCTTGATGAACACAATTGGACAGTCCATGGCCTTGGATGGCCTTGGCTGGCCTGATCTTGTCAGATCTCATACTTCCAGTGGAATTTATGAAGATCTGATTACATATTCTTCTTAGTGGGGAATTATCATGATTTATCATGGTTTTTAATTATTTTTTAGAAATTGATTTAGAGGTGGTCCCTTATGGCCGGTTTGGCTATATTGGGTCCGGATCTATGTGATCCAGGCCGGTTCTTGGGAATCTGATTGGACCATTCTCTTAATTAGTATTTATCATGAATTTTGAAGTTTTTAATTAAATTTTAGGGATTTATTTGGAGTAGGTCAGATTTGGCCATATAGTGAATTCTAGGAACCGAACCATGCTTTTCTAGAACTGTTGCTAGGATATCAGTTTAGATATGTATTGGTGTTGTGTTATAAGGATCCAAGAACTTGAGGAAAGGATCGGATCATTGATGATCTACCTCATCCATGTGGGATGATGGTTAGATGATATCCTTGTGATAATGATCCATGTTGGATCATGGATTGATGTTGGGTTTGATCATGGTGTGAACCATTGATCTGGCTCATTGAGGAGACACATGGGGTCCTAGTATCAGTGGAACCATGTGGAGTGCAAGGTCCAATTCGTTTGGAACCAACAGAAAGCAAAGGAGATGAGTAAAGCTAGTACTTATTGGCATGGACCATAAGTATTGAGCTGGTGTGTTATATAAGGAAGGCCGTGTGTGATCTGATCATGGGCAAGGATGGACGACCTGATCCATAGTTGATGGATCAAGGTGTCTGATCTGATTGATCAAAGGATGCACCGGTTGTAAGAGTTAAACCGATCGGTTCATTGGGACATGGTTCCATGGCCGGTTAGGTGAGTGTGAAGACTCATCAGTTCTGAGTCATGTGGGGTGGTTGGTTGATTGACTTAGGATCTGATGAGTATTGTTAGTCCATGAGAAGGACTTGGTATCATGTTCGACAAAGAATAAGGATGATGCATGAGCTGAGAAGAGCTAGATGCATGTCCTTTACCATTGAAGACTTCCCAAAGGTTACTTGGTCAGTGGGGATGGTTGGTTGAATGACTAAGTACCCAAGGGGAGATGTTTGTGCAGGTGTAAGAGTGCTGGACGAGTTGGCAGGAAGCTGGGCGCAACTATCTTGTAGCTCGATCAGCTGGAAGAGATTAGATGGAACCTCAGGAGAAAGTGGTTGAGCTTAGCTAGCTGGATGAGCTCTCTAAACAAGCTGAGGCAGCTGCCTTAGCTCGGTTTCAGCTAGCTTAGGTGTGTCAGCTCGATGAGCTGGACGAGCTAACTAAGTAAGCTAGGAGTATGAGCTAGCTAAGTCAGCTAGGAGGATGAGCTGACTAGATCAGCTGGACCGATGAGCTAACAAGCTCCGTGGATGTGGCAAAGGTATGATCTAGCTACTTTATTTCTGATCTAGCTAGAATGGTCTAGGGGAACGGAACCTTGGACTTGTATGACTTGTAACATGTAAGGATCGATCTATAAGCTGGAAGGTAGTTCAGTGAACTGACCAAGGCATAGATGATTATATTGAAGTGTTAGATTGGTTTTAGACCAATGGTTAGTACAGAATAATCCGCTACGTATGAATAGAAATGATCTAAGCTAGGGAAAGACTAGGGTAGTCTTAAGCTAAGATCTGAGTTAACCCTCGTTTATGGGCGATATTATTTATAAAGGACGAAAAATTTAGAGGTTCGGTCCGGAAGAGGACCGAGCGACGTGAGGCTTTGACCGCAGTCTGGATGGCCGGGTTTGGGTCTTACAAGTTGGTATCAGAGCATGCTTGATCTTGTTAAGGACAGTGCTTAAGATGTTGAGTTCCAAACCGATATTATTTCTGCAAACTAAAATGACTTGGAACCTTAGCTGCGGTGAGCCAAGTGAGAGTTGAGGTAAGATTGGGTTTCATGCTTGAGAACAGGGAAGTTCCAAGATGAGCCGGCTTAGCCAAGATGTACTCTCCAAGGGCAAGACCCAAGAGACAGAAGGGTTAGTTCATCTAGTTATTTGGAAGTAATAGAAGGATTGGACAAGGGACGCAATGAAAGATCTTTGTAAGGATGACCTGGACAAGGGAGGTAACATGGACCAGAGAGTTGCTTAGGTTGAAAGAAATGTGCAGCACTCTACTTAGGTTAAGTGTTATTCCTTGGTGGCCATCCAAAACAAGTGAGCTGATATCCCTCAAATTACCCTAGGAGTGAATTACTCTCATCAAAAGAGGTTCACTTGTAGTACATAGGGATCGAATCCGCAGAGACTCTAGGATTACACAACAGATTATTTAGTTTTCGAAGTAAAGCTAGATAGCAAGTTTTAAACAATAACTTAAAAAGGTAGCCAAGCGATTGCTTGATTGATTGATTTGTTTGTTAAGAGAAAAGAAGGTAGTTAAACTTAGGTACTTTCTCAGGTATGACAAACATGCAGGTTATAAATGGTTTTTATTATTCATAGTTCTGGATTGAAACTCTTAAGGATTTGAAGAATTAACTCTTACTGGATCTCGGGTCAAGAACTATCGTTCGATGACCTTGAGTAAATATCGATCGATGGTTCGATAGAAATATCGATCGATGTTGTTATGCTATGTCGGTTGACAAGACGGTTATCTCGTCGATCGATATCGCATCCAGCGAGTTCTAATGACAGGTTTGAAAGGGTTCTCTAGTCTTTAATAAACAACTTAGACTCTAGGTAATTGCTAAGTTCTCACTTATCCAAATTGATCCTAAAATCAGAGGTAAGAGTGATCAATCCTTAACATTGGTGACTAGATTTAGAACTATATTTTAAACACCCTAATGATGATTACTTCAATGCATGAGTCAACCAACCCTAATGAGAAACCTAAATCTAACAAGAGAGACTACTCAAACATGTTTATGAGAGACAAAGTCATAATGGTTTGAATAATGCTTTAAGATAATAATAATAATAATAAGAGAAACAATAAGTAAATCAAGGGAGTTCAAGATCTTCTCTGGGTTGTAGTTCAGATCTCTTTCTCAATTCCTAAGCTCTTCTTCAAAGTATAGCTAGATGCTTCTCTAAAAATTAGGTCTAAAAGTCTCTGGAGAAGTCTGCTTAAACTTGTACAAAACCCTCTTAAAATAGCCTAACAGGCGGCCATGGACTTAAGGTGTAAATTATTAAAACTCTTGTGAAGCAATTAGAGCTTATAATCTTCATTTAATCGCTTTGGAGGACTTTTGTATCGATCGATATAGAATGTCTTCTATCGATCGATTTGGATGATCTTTCATCGGTCGATTTCTCTTAATGCGCATCGATCGATGTCTTCAACACATTTTGCTCATATCTTCATAAAGTCTCCATTTTAGCTCCATAATGGCCATTTTACACCAGTGAGTACCTAAACCTGTAAAAGCTCTAAAAAGACACTAAAAATATCCTTTTGTTTCCAAAAACATATATAAATCATGGTTAAAAGTGGGTAAATCCATGATATATCAACTCCCCCAGACTTATCCTTTTGCTTGTCCTCAAGCAAATAATAGAACATTGGTCTAGAAAATGTTTGAAAGGCGGAAGCTCCTATAATTCTAAACTTAGAACCATCACCTCTTTACTTATTGCTATCCATTTCAAATATCTATCAATCTCAGAAATACATTATACCATATCCTAGCTTAGCAGCCAAATTCAACTAGCCAACAACTCAATGATCATGTTTGTCTATCCCCTCTACCGATCTCATTTATGCATAAAATAAAGGTGTAGGCTTTACCTTGGGAGTATAGATCAAGGAACACTTGGATTCAACTCAAGCAAGTTTCATGCATTCTCATTCTGGTTCCTTTTCCCACAGACTATGACTCACCAAATATGATTTGGATCAAAAGAACAAAAGAACAAAAGAACTTAAAAGGATTCAAAAGCATGTCTAGCCAAAACACATAAGCAAAACTATAAATATGAGTTCCATTAAGTTAAAAAACTCGTCAAGGGCATTATTGTAATATTGGGAAGACTTGGGCTTCAAGTCGGCCAAGTTGGACTTGTTCTCCACGCTTCATATTGATCGATGGTACATGGTGTACATCGATCGATGGAGTATCTCGACTTCATCTTCTATGGAAGCGTCATCGATCGATGAGACAGGGTGTGTATCGATCGATATGTATCCTTGTTGTCTGATCTTCATAGTCATCTCGGAAAGCTCTCCTTTAAGCTCCATAAAGGCGCCTAAATCATCACTTTACTCCAAAATGCTTCTGAACCTGAAAACATACCTAATAGACTCCAAAACATATATAAAACTTATAAAAACATATCAATACCATGGCTAAAAGCGGGTCAAAATCATGGTATATCAACTCCCCCCCAGACTTAACCTTTTGCTTGTCCTCAAGCAAACCATTAGTAGTCTTTTGGAAAAAAGTTTAAAAACAGTAGGGACTCAATAAAATCTTAGCTCTAAAATCATCACTTCTACTTTGTTGCAAGCCACATCTCATATTACTAAGTACATAAGTACATTACACCATATCCTAGCTTAGCAACCAAATTCATCTAGCCAATCAACTTAAACAATCATGTCTGTCTATCCCCTCTACTGATTTCACTTATGCATAAAATAAAGCTGTAGGCTTTACCTTGGAAGTATCAAACAAAGAACACTTGGATTCTACTCAAACAAGTTTCAGGCATTCTCATCCTGGTTCCTTCTCTCTCTTTATCCCCCTTCTCTGAATCCCAAACTTTCTTTTCTTTTATATCAATCCCAATGAACAACTAATGTTCATCTTATTGATCTTTCAACTTTTTATAGCTTCTTGACAAAGTGTAGGCGAATAGTGGGGTCATAGGTAATTTACCTCTCCCTCGCTTCCACAATGTGTGATCATTCCTTTGATTTAGAATAGTGGGGTCATGGGTAATGTACCTCTCCCTCTGCCTCTCAGGAAATCTTCTCAATCTTTTATTTTCTCTTTATGGGATGCCAAAGGAAGGAGAGAAAGAAACAAAAAAGTTTGAGACTTTTACCTTCCAGACTTGCATGAGGATTCTGATCCCTTGTATACCAAGCCCCAAGACAAGCAATAGATGTCAGATTAGGTTGGAAATCAGCTTTGGTTCTTCCAAACAATCATGAAAAGTGTTGTCATAGGATGATCGGTGATCCACTTTAGCATATATAGTACTTTTTGCAATAAGCAATTCTAAGAATGGTGCTAAAGAGTAGTAAGATAAAAATAAAAAAATAAAAAATTTGAAATATTTGTGTCCCTTTCTTGACTCAATAAAACCAATTTTTGAAAACTTTTTAAAGAGATCAAAAAGGTAAAATAGCATCAGTAATTCACTCCCCCCAGACTTAAATCATACACTGTCCTCAGTGTATAACCAGTCGGAGTTAGAGCATAAGAAATAATAAATGTGTAACTTATATCGAAATTGTGAACGATATACTAACCGATGTTCGTATCGATCGATGGTGAGTCACTTCCATCGATCGTCATGGATAGGGTATGTCGGGCGATGTAGACATGGTCTCATCGGTCGATAGAGGTAGTGATCGTGTAGCTATGTTCCTAAAAACAAATAAAAACGAAAGTAATAAGTAAAAATAAAATAGAACTAAGTAAGAAAATACCTAACAGTGGGTTGCCTCTCACTCAGCGCTTATTTAAAGTCATATAGCTTGACTATGGAGGTATGGTGGCTAGTGAGGTGGGTTGCACGTACTTGTCGGGAAACAAGTATCCTCCTTGTCTTGTGATTCTTCAAACCATGAAGTTAAGAAGCTTCTTGTGGCTTTCTCGCTTCTGGTCATACTAGCTTGTAAACCATGGACCTCATAGTGGATTCTCTGTAACCACTCCTCAATGCTTGATAAACTGCACTCATGTCATTCAGTGTTGCTGTAGGTGTTCTCTAGATCAGTACTTATCGGCATGGTGTTGAGGTTTTGGGTATGGTGCACAGGCGAAAGGGTGGTATCGATCGATCTCGGTGTAGATCTATCGATCGATGTCGATGAATGTCCCTCGGTCGATGGGTTCAAAGGCTCGTCGATCGATGCGGATTGTGCAGGTTAGCTCGTGAGCTGGTTCTTGATGTTTTCGATCTCCTGCTGAATGTTCTCTACTGTGCATTTCAATCCTTGAACGTCACTCTGTACCGGGAACCAAAATTTATCGAGTGATCTA
The DNA here is from genome assembly GCA_932364175.1 of Eruca vesicaria subsp. sativa. Lineage (NCBI taxonomy): Eukaryota > Viridiplantae > Streptophyta > Magnoliopsida > Brassicales > Brassicaceae > Eruca > Eruca vesicaria. The sequence goes on along the minus strand of CAKOAT010073377.1, from coordinate 91,137 downwards.
TGTGCGTCCTCTTCCCAGAATTCAATAGATCTGTAGATATCTCTTGTGATTTCTTCAAGTTTTTCTCTGGTACAGTAGTCTGGTGCGCGAATATCAATCGATGTGCTGGGTATATCATCGATCGATGGCTTCTGTAAGTGACTCTCGATAGGTTGGTCAAAGGTCGTGTCGATCGATGCTGATGGTGCTGCATCGGTCGATGGCCGTCTCTGAGATTCAAGTTCTTTGCGAAGTGCATCCACCTCTTTTTGTAGTGCTTTTCTCTCTTTGCGAGTGAAGTCATTGCCAGACAGATTCCATAGTAGTTCTCTTTGAAGTTTCGAAATGGCTTTCTCATGTTCTGACCTCAATCCTGCCATCTCCCAGTTATGTTCACCGGTTCTCTCATTCAGCATATATGTGACCTCTGCTTGTGTGTAGAGCTTGCAAACTGGAACTCCTTTAGTAAACTGTTCAGCATGCTTCTGTAAACAGATACAAGAGCGCTCAAACATTGTGGCTCTATTAAGCAGCTTCTCAACATCTGCTTTGTAAACATGGATGATGTCACCACTGATGCTTCTTTCATAACCACTCTCAACTCTGTAGACACCAAATTCGTCTTTCTTTTCCCAGAAGAAACGACGAACTCCTTGTTTGAAAGCTCTCTTCCCAAACTCGCGTTGTATATCAGTCGATGCTCTCTTCGATGTATCAATCACTACAAGAAAAATGATATATTCTTACAAATTTTTGAGACTAAAAATTTAAGTCACAAAAATGTGACGTAATAGAAACACTACAAGAAAACTAAGCCTTTACTAAGAAATTTTACTAGGAAAAATGTTCCTCGTAAAATTACTAAGCCCTTACTTCGGGTTTACGAGGAAATCAAATTTCCTCGTAAGATCCTCGTAAAGTTACGAGAAAAAGCTTTCCTCGTAAGACCCTAGTAATTTTACGAGGAGCTTACGAGGAAAAAGTACAGTTCCTCGTAAAGCCGTAGTACTGCCTTTCCTCGTAAAATCATAGTAAAGGTTTACTACGAAATTAGGAGGAAACGGTTTTATTACTACGAAATTAGGAGGAACTGGATAGAAAATATCGAATTTAAATAAAAAACGTATTTTGTACCTACTTTTTGTAGCAATTTCCTAGTAAATTCTCAGATTCGATAATTTCTATAAATACCACCTTATGTGATTCATTTGAAATACACCAAAAAAAATCAGCTATAAGCTTGATCAAACACAAAAAAATGTCCGGTCCGGGAAATATTTTCGAGTTGCGGCAGTGGATGTATTCACACAGAGATAATAACGGGAGGGTGACGAAATAATTTCTGGAAGGGTTGGAGACGTTTATGCATCAAGCAGATTCTACACCACTCACGTAGGAAAGTGGTAAGATGTTCAGTCCTTGTCGGAAATGCTGCAATACCAAATTAGGCCCTCGTGAAAATGTTTGGAAGCATTTAATAAATAGAGATTTCATGCCATATTATTATATTTGGTATCAACATGGAGAAGATGCTAGTTGTAGGAATGAAGGTAGCAGTACTAAACAGATTGAACCGGTTGATCATTTGCGTAATGAAGGTAGGAGTAGTAATAGCTATCATCACCAAGAGGAACAAATGGTAGATTGTGATAGGGTTCATGATATGGTAGGTGATGCATTTGTAACTCATGATGATGATGAAGTTGAAGAACCTAACTTAGATGCAAAAAAGTTTCGCAAAAAAGTTTTACGAAATTTGTAACTCAAGAGTATATTTTGGAAATTGCCAAATTGGAAAGATTTTCTTTTGCGCCACAACCTCGATGTGATGCATATAGAGAAGACATTTTTTGAGAACATCACGAACACTATATTGAACGTCCCAGGGAGGGCGAAAGACAACGTAAAATCGAGGTTAGACTTACCCGATATCTGCTCAAGGAGTGAGCTACATATAAAAAGCAATGGGCAAGTTCCAATATTCAGACTGTCATCAGATAAAAAGTCTGCGTTGTTCAACTGGGTGGCTTCAGAAGTGAAGTTCCCTAATGGGTATGTTTCAAATCTCTCAAGATGTGTTGAGAAAGGGCAAAAGTTCTCCGGGATGAAGAGCCATGATTGTCATGTCTTCATGCAGCGACTACTTCCCTTTGCGTTTGCGGAGCTACTACCGGCAAAAGTACATGAAGCACTTTCAGGTAATTAATTAATATAATACGATGATATGATTATACATATATATANTATGTTTCAAATCTCTCAAGATGTGTTGAGAAAGGGCAAAAGTTCTCCGGGATGAAGAGCCATGATTGTCATGTCTTCATGCAGCGACTACTTCCCTTTGCGTTTGCGGAGCTACTACCGGCAAAAGTACATGAAGCACTTTCAGGTAATTAATTAATATAATACGATGATATGATTATACATATATATATATATATATTAATGTGGATAATGTTTGTTTTTGTAAATATACAGGAATTGGAGCATTTTTTAGGGATCTGAGCACCCGCACTCTTAAAGTGGAAGATGTCCAACAACTTCATGAAACATCCCTGTCTTAATCTACAACTTGGAGAAAATATTTCCGCCTACTTTTTTCGACGTCATGGAACACCTAGTTGTCCACCTCCCGTATGAGGCATTACTTCGTGGACCTGTGCATTATGGATGGATGTATCAGTATGAAAGAACCATGAAAACTTTGAAAGGAAAAGCCAAAAACCTAGCAAGAGTTGAAGGTTCTATTGTTGCGGGAAGTTTGACGGAAGAAACATCACATTTCACATCGTACTACTTTGCACCGAAAGTACGTACAAGTAAACGAGCTCCAAGAAGATATGATGATGGTGGTGTTGTGCCGACATATATGGAAGACGATGTTCCAGACATCTTTTGTCAAATTGGGCGACTGGGTGGGAAATTGAAAGAGGTTTGGTGGTCGAGTGATGAAGACGTCCATAGTGCACACCTTTATATTCTTATTAATTGCGAGCATCCATTGATTGCTTATTTTGAAAGGTAAATATATAAACATACACACTTATATATATATATATATTTTCAATATTAAATATATAACATAACATATATGATTTTATAGCCAATTTGTGACTCAAGTCGAGGAAGCAATACATGGTATATCGACACCTGAGTTAGACAAAAGGAAAGATCAACACTTTATCAAGTGGTTGAGGAAACATGTATTTATTATTACTTAAATTTTATGCATACATTACCACAAAGTAAGTCTAATATGTCTAGTTATATTATTTTTTGTTGTAGGTTGATTATGACGATCCTCAGTATCCCGCATGGTTTCGCGAATTACTTCAAGGTCCAGTTGCAAAGGTCACTACATCATCGATGTATTTCACCCGAGGCTATACTTTTCATACCTATGACTATGGTAGACACCGGGCGACAAGTAATTATGGAATATGTGTGAAAGGCGAAACAGATTTCTACGGGATCTTGCAGGANCAGTATCCCGCATGGTTTCGCGAATTACTTCAAGGTCCAGTTGCAAAGGTCACTACATCATCGATGTATTTCACCCGAGGCTATACTTTTCATACCTATGACTATGGTAGACACCGGGCGACAAGTAATTATGGAATATGTGTGAAAGGCGAAACAGATTTCTACGGGATCTTGCAGGAGATTTATGAAGTTCAATTCCTAGCTATGGGTTTGAAATGCGTTATCTTCAAGTGTGAGTGGTACGACCCTGTCGTCAACAGAGGTGTTCGGATTAACAAGAACGGTGTAGTTGACGTCAATGGTGGACGAAGGTACAACAAATTCTTTTTTTGACATACGTACATGCATGTTCTGAGAACTAATAATTTCTCTGTTGTCTTAATTTTTGCAGGTACAACAAATTCGAGCCTTTCATATTAGCTTCTTAAGCAGATCAAGTTTGCTTCATTCCATACCCTCGGATTACTACAACGGGAATAAACTGGTTAGCTGTTATCAAAGTGACACCTCGAGGACGGATAATCGAGGGAGAAGAACCACCATTGCAAGAAGAAAACACCAAGGAAATCGTGGAACCTGAAGCAGAAATTGATGACATCCTACTCATTGATCCGCATAATCGTGAATACGAAGATGTCCCTGATCACTCAACGGACGACGGTGTTGAGGACGAGTTTGCTGAAAATGATGATGTTTCTACGGATTATGAGAATATATCCGAATGAATTATGTATATTTTATAAGTTTGTTTAATCACAAAAACCAATTTAAAATATATAATAAGCCAAAATATAAAATTCTACAAATATGTATGATACATAGTAATCCAAGGTAGTACAAAGTAGTCCTAGTAATACTAGTAGTCCACATAAACATTTATAAAAATATAAATATATTATCTAATCTTCAAATTTATATAGAATAATATATATCCTTCTGTTTCAAGAAGAATGTAATTTTGATACTTTTCAGAAAGATTAAAAATGATCTGAACGGATTTATGCTCTTAATAAATACATCTATTTAGTCAAAATATTTTAAGACATATAAATTATTTATAAAACCAAAGCATTTTATAAATAATTTTAAAGTTTAAATAGAACTATATCATTTTAAAAAGTAATGGTTGATTAAAATATTATTGAAATACATGTTTTCTTAAATTTATATTTTTAAAATATTTTTCTATAACCTAAGTATATATAAGTATTTTATTAAATATATTTTTGAATGCATAAAATATTATTGAAATACATATTTTATTAACTGTATTTTTGAAATATTGTTGAAATAATTTATATAATATTTTTTAAAGAAAATAAATTGATTTGAAAAAAAAATTGTTCCCATAGTTTTTACTGTTTTTTCATAAAACCATGGAAACAATTATTTGTCAAGAAAAATATGATGGGATCCACATGAACAAGAAAACAATTTATTTTTGAAAAACAAAAATAGTTGAGAGTCCCTTTAAAAAAAAAACAATATATTAAAAAAAGAAAGGGTTGGAAGGGAAGGAGAAAAAATGGGGCAGTTAGTAAAAAGATGGAGTAACAAGAAATAAATAAAAAATTAACTAGGATGTATGAGAATACTTTCCCAAATTTCTTATGTCCGTCCATGTACTTAATTATTAAAAAAAATTCTGAAAAGTTACGAATATGTGTTTTTCTTCCCTCTCAAGTCTCAACTATGGAATTTTCAACTATTATATTGTATTTATAGTGAAAACATTAAGTAGTTTTTTCTAAGACCGAATCAAAAATCTTAGTCCAAATTATAAAAATGATTTGAAATAGTTAACATATCATCCAGATACAGTAGAATCTCTATAAATTAATACGCGATAAATTAATCTCTATAAATTAATAATTTTTCTTAGTCTCAGTTGAGCTGGTTCAAAATTTAACATAAATCGATAAAATATTAAAATAATATTTTTTAAGAAAATAATATATAAATACATGGTTCCATTAAAATTATAAATTAATAATTTATATATATATATATACATATTTTATAGAAGTAAGAGTCTATCATCATATTGTATGTTTTATATTCACAATAAAATTATCTTTAAATTTTCTTAACACTTAATATATTTTTGATGATATTTAGTAATATTATGTCTAAATCCACATTTAAATTATATGTATTACACTATATACGCAAAATAATATAATAAAATTAATATAAATGTCAAAATTATAGTTAATGTCTGTACACTAAAATCAAATATATTTTTATCTTAGAATAATTATATTTTAAAATAAAAAAAATCAAAAAAGGAAATTTTTGTAAATTAATATCTCGAAAATTAATAAAAATTCAAAATCCTAAAATTATTAATTTATAGATGTTTTACTGTAGATTGATTCATAGTTTTTTAGATTTGCTATAATTTACATACCTTGAATAAATATCTGACATGTATACACTTTTTCTACATGTAATTTCTGTATTATGCAATAAAACCAATCCTTTCCAAATATCGATTCGAAGTTTTTTAAAGAATTTTTAGTTTTCATACCTAAAGTCAAAACTTAACATGTGTACACTTTTTTGACGTCATTTATCATATATGTATGAATATTAGATATTACAAAAGAAAAAAAAATTAGAGAGAAAACAAAATTAATTTATTAAACAAGGACGTATATTTTGTATATTATTCACAGAGATTGTTTAGGCCATAATTGTTGTATTTATATCGTATGCAGTAGACAATATCACCCACAAAGTGCTTTTACATTATATCATAATTAATAATGGCTACAATCTCTAGTTTTATTTATGAATACAGAAGAGATTGTGTTGGGTTTCCAGAGTATATGTTGTGATTTTAAGAGGGTGATCATTACTCAAGGGCTGGTGGGGGTGTTGCCATATACACCGCTGCCTGCACTTCCGTTAGCAGTTCCATTACCCGCAGCACCATTGGGACCCGCTGCAGCACCAGAAGTGGCACTACCGTTAGCGCCACTACCAGAAGAAGCGCTTGCGTTGGGACCTTGTGCAGAGACAGATCCATATGTATATTTATAGACACTTCCAGATCCATTAGCGCTGGGACCTCCAGGACCCGCAGCAGCACTGGAATCCGAATATTCTTGATTGGAGGCATCAGTATAAGCATAAACGTCAAGCTCAGCTCCAAGGCCATTGACAGTGGTTCTCTTGGGAGTATTGATGCCTAGTTTTGTCTCTTTGGACACTTCTTGGAGCTGCCTAGCGCCAACATTGGCACACACAACTCCAATAAAGATCAAAAGTACAACAAACTTCGTGGCATTCATCTTCGATTTCTCTCTCTTTTTCTAATTTATTATGGTTTAACTTTTTATTTTTCGTGATGAACTGTGTCGTCTTGTTCCCACATTTGAGCTGCTTTATATACACACGGACATGTATCTTTCCAGAAACGTGTACATTTCTTCTAAGATAAATACATGCTTCAATGCATTAGTTAATACTTTGACCCATAACTAATAGTCTTACCTATGTGTAAAAGAAATGGTACCATCTAAACACCTTTGATTTATGTGACTATTAAACATTTAGTTAGTTATTTGTCTAACGAAAGAGTATGCCGGTGTCAAATATATAACTTTCTTTTAAATTTATTTTCACTGGCTCCAAAGATTGCTTTGACTCTTACAAATCAGAATCTTGAAACGAATACATTTTGTTTTGGACTATCTTTTTCTGTTAGGAACTAAGTTGCTACCACTTGGTCATTTTAGTCGTCAATACTATCCCTTTAGAGGACTAGTTGAGCTTCGGCTTAGATATGCTCTAGGTTACAAAAAACTTCTTACTATATGTTAATTTTTTTATATTGCTTATGGTATTTCTCATATCATATTTGTTGGAGATTTAATGAATCTTACAACCGTTTAAGTTAACTATTACAATGTCTAAACAAACAATTGCAACTGACTAAATGAAAAATCGCAACTAACTAAATCAAACTGATGGTGTTTGCAACTTTTAATGATGATATAATAGTCAATTACAACGGTCTAACCGCAAAAACAGAGAAAGGAGAGAGATTGGTGCACAGAGGTGTGGATTTTTTTTCTCCGGTGAGCTCCGTCGACTGCATCAGAGAGAGAGAGGTAACAACATTGCATGTCACAATTCTTCTGATTTGAAACTTTTAATAACCAGTCAAAATTAATAAGAAACAATTAGATGGAACCACAACCAATGATTAATACATAATCACATGAGATTTAAAAATAAAACAAAAACAGTTACAACAAAAATCAAAAATAAAAAATTAAAATGAGTCAAAATACATTTTAAAACCTAAAAACGCATCACAATGTATATTTACTCATTTTAACTAAAATACTTAAAATGAGTCAAAACTAAAAAGTCGAATACATCATTTCCATCTTGGGTCTCTTCTTTGAAGAGTGATTTCCCTCTTGCTTTGACGCAGAGAAGTCTGTCCAAGTGTATAACCATCTTGCTATCTTGTGTATCGGTTCGTTTGGGGCCTCAAGATACATCGGATTTTGTTTCGACTATAGTTCTGTGGTTGCGGGTAGAGATGTCAAAATGGGTCAAATGGGTTAACCTAACCCAAAATCCGAATGAATTGACTATTAATGGGTCATGGGTCAACCCATTAAATTAAATGGGTCATATGGGTTAATGATTGACCTATCAACCCAACATCTTTGTCCAAACCTAAAATAAACCATTTTAAATAGGTTTTTTGCAGAATCCAATTAATATAAATAGTGTTAAACATGATTTTAGGTGTCCGGAAAACATGATTTTGGCGGGAAAAATATTGCGATATTAGTGAGAAATGATTAAGCGGTTTGGCGGAAAAAACATGATTTAACTAATTTACGGAAAAACATGATTTTCGGTTTTGGCGGGAAAAACGTGATTTTGCGGTTTTGGCGGGAAAACGTAATTTCCGGTTTTGGCGGGAAAACGTAGTTTTGTGGTTTTGGCGGGAAAATGTGGTTTTCGGCTTTGGCGGGAAAACGTGATTTTACGGTTTTGGTGGGAAAACGTGATTTTCTGATTTTGGCGGGAAAACGTGATTTTACAGTTTTTGCGGGAAAACGTGATTTTGCGGTTTTGGCGGGTAAAACATTATTTTCTAATTTTGGCGGGAAAACGTGATTTTGCGGTTTTGGCGGGAAAACGTGATTTTGCCATTTTGGCGGGAAAACGTAATGGGTGAGTCTAACTAGACAATTTTAATTTAGAGTTAATGGGTTTGTTTTTAATTTTTGATTTAACTTAAAAACTAAATGTGTGAGGGTTGCCCAACCCAATAGACCCATTAATTTGTTAACCCATTAACTTGTTAACACATTAACCTGTTAACCCATTAACCTGTTAACCGATTAATCCATTGGGTCAAAAATAAACAATTCATTTGAATTAATGGATTAAATTTGGGTTGGATTAACCCATGGGTCATGACCCATTTTGACACCCCTACTTACGGATTAGATATTAATGCCACGATTCAAAGTGACTATTTTGCAAGTTGGCTTTGCTATGAACCTTTACAAATATATACGATATTAATTATATGAGAATGAACATTTAGAAAAAAAGATAAATCAAATAAAATACATTTAAAGAGAAAATACAATATTAGCATTTTAATTTCTATGTAGAGAAAAGTACCAACCAAATTAGACGAGAAACTGTGGTTCTGTTAATCAAATAAACATAACACTAATGAATCTATACTATTAAAAGAGAATGAGTCTAAATAAATCTACTCAAAAATTTATTTGGACCTTTTATTAGACTAACATTTTTTTTTTCTTCCTTTATATTTCTTTAACTATATAAATACTTTACAATTTAAATAAACTCATTTATTACTTTGTATTATAAAATTTCTCTAACAATAAATATTCATGATACTATAACTATGACACTTTGGTTTAACTAATTATATGCAATCAATTATTAAATTTTGATATTACATTCTTATACAAGAACTAAATGATTAATTTTATGATATATAAAAATTAAAGGGGTCTAAACATTATAAGTTGGAGATTCAAACGAAATTGGTCAAAAATTGATTTAAATAAGATATGTTTATTTATTTTACATGATTTATTTTTATTTAATTTTAAATGTAAACTAGCCTACGATTTAAATATAAGATAGGTCGAATATTTTTAATAAAATATTCAGGTAATTCATTGATTTATCTAATTTGGTTTAAAATAGTATTTTAGGTTATTTAGTATTCAGATATTATATATAATTAATATTTTAGGTATATAATTTATATATAAAAAATTTAAATACTCATTTGGTTCTCAATTCGATTTCTATTTTTAGATTTTAGGGATATATGATATGATCGATCATTTATAATATTTGGGTGGTTAATTTAACTCTTTTAATTTTTAAAAAAATTAAGTACCCGTTTGTGCATGATCGTAAATAGAAACCGCGCTTCTCAATGGGTTACTAACAATCTTTTGATTTTAAGATATTTTACCATATTCGTTTTATTAATTTTTACAAGACTGAAATAAAATAATAGAACGGATTTTAAATATTACAGATATCTAATAATAGACATAAACTCATTATATATTTGACTTTACGCTCAATAAAATATAAGAAGCGCGGATCAATATCTAAATTACTTCATCTACAAGGCCAATTATTTAATTTACCTTAATTATATCAACCAAAAAAATCTAAACTACCTACTTATATTTTCTAACATGATTTTGGAAAACCTAAATTGATTACAAAATATTCTTTCATATCTTCTCTTAACCTAAATTGACAACAACCCTCTGCTTTTAAAAATACAAGCTATCTCGATCCCCTTTTACCATCAACTCAATCAAATTTAAAAACACCATCAAGACCCATCAAAATATCAATTCTGAAATATTTAGTTTTACAGGCAACAAAAAAAATGCCCGTGCTTCTTAAGCGGGGGTCAAAATCTAGTCTACTCTATTAAAATATAGTCATTTTTTATCTACTATAAACAAGTTTAAGTAGAACCATTTCATTAATTACTTAATATGACATATTTGATTATTTACATTAATCAATCAAATATATACCAAACATGTCTTATTTAATTTTATTTTAAGTTATAACAAAATCAGTGGAGAAAAAATCTAACAAAATCTTACTAAAAGTTCAAATATATTATTATAAAATAACACAATAATTAATTTTGTAATTAATAATATAATAATATTATATATTAATTAAAATTTTATTAGAAAACAGAAATAAAAATTCTATCATATTTTTATAATTTCCAAATTATAGTCTATATTGTATTAAAAGAGAATTACTCTTTGAGCTAAATAAAAATAGATAAATTTCGTAAATTAAATTTTGAATTACAAAGTTTTTAAACCCGACCCGGACACTGAACCGGACACCTTTCCGGGTCACTGGGTTACAAGGTCAACCACGGGTGAACCATGGGTCAATACATTAATTAATTTTAATAAATAATTATATATTAACTATTAAAATATAGTAGAAAAATTTCACATTTCTTAAAATCATAGAAAATATTTAAATTTATTCTCTTTATTTTTGTTTATTTCACATATAAAATATTTGAAATTAGATTAAACTATTTAACAATTTTATATAAGACATTCGGAGTTGAGACATATAGTAAATCATAACAAAACTTAAATTTCATAAGTTTTAGATATTTATCGTTATTCAATATATATTTTTAATAGACATAATGTAATGTTCATCAAAATCAATAAATAGTTTAGTCAATATTATATATGATTTTTAAAAAGTAAATAAGATCAATAAATTTGATTAACAAAAACACTATTTATTTATAAACATGCAAAATCAAGAAAATAAAATAAAAGCATGTGATTAGAGTAAAGTTGAACTTTATATGATAAATTTTAGAACCTGGAAACTAAAATCAAATGTTATTTACCACATAAGAAATCAACAAAAGGTTTTTGTTAGAAAAAAACTGAAAGAGATATATAATATATGTGATAGCACGAAAAACATTAATATATGAGAAAACTAAAAATTAAAAAGTAAAAATCTAACTTCTTATTTTGGGTATACAAAAAATATTTAATAAAATAGTTAAAAACCTAAAAATAACTAAATAAAAATAACTCATTGGTTCACCCGATAGTTTAACCGATAACTGGGTCACCGGGTTTTATCGGGTTATTAATTAGTGGATATTTCTTAAAACCCAAACCGGATTACTTCGGGTCATCACCAGATTTAGCGGTCGGACCGCGGGTCCGGGTCAAGCGTGAAAACATTGCTTTAATACTATATAATATTTAATATGACATATTTGATTATTTACATTAATCAATAAAATATACACCAAATATGCTGAAAAATAGATTTAAATTTTATTTTTAGTTATAACAGTTGAGAAAAAATCTAACAAAATCTTACTAAAAGTTCAAATATATTTTTTATAAAATAACACAATAATTAACTTCGTAATTAATAATATAATACTATTAACATTAATTAAAATTTGAATAAAAAATAAAATGCTATCATATTTTATAAATTTCATACTATAGTGTATATTATATTAAAATAGAAGTAAGAAATGAATTAATAAAAATTGATAATTTTTGTAAATTAACTTTTATTTTAAATTTATTTCACTTGAATAAATAAACTATTATTCACCGTTAAAAAAATTAACATACATAAATTATGTATATTTTCATACAGAAAAATGTTAGCAAACATTAAATTTTTATATCTACAACTATATCTTATTTTCACTTAATTTAAAACACACAACTATATATTATCTAAAAATGAGTATATACAAAATACATTAGTATATAACTAACTTGTAGTGCATGTATTATATAATAAGTAGTATGTCAAAAAAATTTAAATAATTCAAAAATATTAATGAAAAATATATTTAATTACAAATTGATTTTTTTAATTATAAAATAATATGTTGAGAAAATATATAAGAATATAACCAAAATTTTATAAAATAATGCATTAATTTTGGTAACAAAAATTTCAAAGTCATATCATCTTTCAAAATCAAATATATTTACAACTTTTCAAAATATGTCTTGACCAAATATACAATTTTGAAAAAATTGTTTCTTAAACTCAAATTAAAAAAATCCAAATTATAAAAGACAAAATTATAGATGATAAAGTGCATTTTTTTTAAATGGAACACGAAAAACAAATACTATTTCAAAAAATAGTGTAATATTTTGAAATATTAATTTAATAAAACAAATTAGAGAACTTAATACCATAACATCCTAAATATTTTTATATTGATAAAAATTACTAAAATAATATCATAGATGCTACTATATATAAAATTTATCAAAAATAATATGGCTAAATTAGTTAAGCAAATAATAATTATATTTATAAAAATTGAAATATACTAAATTGATATATGTTAAAGTTACATTTAAACACAAAATGGAAATATCAATTAGCTTACATAAATAATTTTTTATAATATCTAAATAAAATATAAAAAATGTTTTGAATGCAACTTATAGAATTTTATTAAAAACATATTCTAAAGGAGATTTTCTATTTGATTGTTTCAAATTATGAATTTATTAATTTCAAATTATTTTCTACTTACTCGAAAATAAATTAGCATGTATAAAAAACATTATATATTAATAATGTTGAATAAAAAATAAAAAATAAATTAAAAAGTATTCTATATTAAAAATGTTGCATGATAATTAAATAATAAAATTACAAATTACACATTATAACACAAAAATTTAAATATATATTTAAAATATTAAAATTAATATTAAATATATATTTTAAAAATGAAAATATATTCGTATGAAGGTGCGGGTAAAATCTCTAGTTACAATAATTAAAATAAGGTAATGTCAACAAATGGTTGCAGAAAATTTAAAGTAAACCTCACCAGTATAAAAATAGTTGTTACGCAATAAAAACTAAAACGAAAAATAAAATTTGGAAGCATGGACAAACCCGTAGTAATTAGTAATTTTTTTAATTTTTCTTAAGATCTTCCAAATTATCTAAACCCACACAAAACCTTCCAGACTTTAAAGCAAAAGGATTGTTGATATATCAGTTTTTTCTTCTTTGTTTATAAGTGTCGTAATATTTTTCTTTCATTGGACTGACTGACTGATTTATCCATAATGAGAACATCAAGTAAAAAAATTATTATATAAGATGTTGAGCTGAACTTACCAATACGTCAGGTTAAATACTTTCAAGTAGTACCTAATTTATACGAAATCTATTTTGCATTTAATTATTTCACAGCAACAGACAAAATACAAACACTGACGTATTAAAATTTATGTAAAAATGTGTTTAGGTGTGTGACTATATATAGCTCATGATGTTGGGAATACAAAATGGACCCAATAAAAACATCTTAGAAGCATATACTACAAATCAAAGAAAAATGAATAGCGCAACAAAGTTTCTTGTGATGATATTGTTCTTCGGAGTGGTTTGTGCTGATGTAGACGCAAGGAAGCTCGAAGAAGTGTCCAAAAAATTGATGGATCAGAAACCCCTGTCGCCTATGTCTCTGCCGCCGATACCAATGCCAGTGCCAATACCAATAACAATAATGCCACCACCGATGCCATTACCAATACCCACCTCTGAATTAGGTGAAGCAGTCTCTATAACAAAAGACACCAAATTTGGCATTTCTATTCCCAAAACTGTCGCTACCAATGGCGTTGGAAATGGAATCGGTACCGGTACGGCCTCCACCAATGCGGGTGGCAGCATTGGCAACAGAAAGCCTTGACCAACTCGTAATCATATGCTCAAGTCTCCGCGTATATTAATAATACTCTGCAAAACCACCAATCTCTTTTGTATTCATAAATAAAACTCGAGATTGTCACCACTATCCAATATCATATAATGTTTCTCTTTATGTGTAATGTCTATTCTATATGAAATATTCTCAATGAAATATACAATCTTGTTTCATATATTATATGCGTATGTGTTTTCATGGTTACCGATGCATGACAAAATATACAACCTTGTTTCGTTTCATGATTGCATCTAAGTGATAGGCTCAACGGGCATGGACATCGCATGTTTTTGTTGCGTAAAGTCCCCAATGAATTTCGGAAACATCTTTTGTGTATGTATGTATGTATGTATGTATGTATCTACAGGCTACAGCTCAGATTTGTGCAGTCTATTATTTACATACAACAAAGAACACCCCACAGCTCACCACAAATCGAATCGGTGGATTTAACTTATTCCTTACTGATGCAGCATACATCCTACTACGTTTTGGCGTTGGCTTTTAGTCTTATTTCCTTCTTTACGATTACTTAGGTTTTATGGCTTTATTCCTTTTATTTGTCAAAGATAAGGAAAACTTCTATTCCTTAATCTTTTAGGTTTTGTTTAACTATCTATATATATCGATGCCTTAGGTATTGTAAAAGGCACGACTTATCTTATCAATAAAATTCAGAACTTTTATAAACTCTAAACCTTGTTCTCGGATAGAGCTTCGACTCTCAACGATCTCAAGGAGACAATTAATCTAGGTATTCTCAAAATCAATAGATTTCTTGTGTTATACGTAGCTGAGGCTACACCAGTTGGTATCAGAGACTTTCGGTTTTGATTTCTCAATCAAGATCATCGTTCCTTGTTCCTTCCGCACTCTTTATCATCTTCATCAAACACCGTCATCATGCCACCTCGAAAACAAACTCCAGAAGAACAGCAAGAAGAATTTCGCAACACATTAGAAACCTTCACCGCAAATCTTCAGGAGGTACTTACAAACGCTGTCCAGACAGCTCTGGTAATGGTTCTGCAACAACACCAACAACTCGCTCCGCCTCCACAACCTCAAGACCAACGACCACAAGCTCCGGCAGCTCAACATCAACAAGACGAGGACTCCTCTGATGATGACCTCGCCGCAAACCTATTTGCTAATCCAGATATCCGTAACCAACCTCATGTCGCCGCTCCTGCTGTTCATCAACTCATTAGACGAGAAAATCGACCGGAAGAAAGACGATGGGATTCAGGTTTT
This sequence comes from Eruca vesicaria subsp. sativa, assembly GCA_932364175.1. Classification (NCBI taxonomy): domain Eukaryota; kingdom Viridiplantae; phylum Streptophyta; class Magnoliopsida; order Brassicales; family Brassicaceae; genus Eruca; species Eruca vesicaria. Next base: position 75,590 of record CAKOAT010073377.1, on the reverse strand, counting down.
AAGATTGAGATTCCTGAATTTTCGGGAAACCTCAGCGCTGAAGAATTTTTGGATTGGTTGAGCTCCATCGAAGAAATTTTAGAGTTTAAACGTATTCCGGAAGATCAATGTGTTCCTTTAATAGCTTCTCGGTTTAAAAACAGAGCTATGGCGTGGTGGCAACAGACTAAAGAATCACGTCGCAGATCTGGAAAGCCGCGTATCATTACTTGGGAACGTCTAAAGAAGCATATGCGTAGAGCGTTCCTCCCGTATAACTACGAGCGGACACTTTACAATAAGCTGGAATCTCTACGTCAAGGATCTCGTACAGTCGAGGAATACTCGACAGATTTTTTTAATATGGTAGCCAGAACTTCACTTATTGAAACAGAGGAACAACTTGTTTCTCGTTTTATCGGTGGTTTGCGGTATCAAATTCATATAGCAATGCAGCAGTTTAACCCTCGTACCGTATCTGAAGCGTACCAACGTGCTTTAGCCATGGAAATCCAGTACCGCTCATCTTGGAATGCAAGCAACACACGCAGCAAAGCAACTGCCCAAGCCACCGAACCAAACTCAACAAGCGGTGCAGAGACGTCTCAAGCTCGCACAACTAAACCTGCAACTACTACAGCAACAGATTCTATTGCTAATTCTCGACCAGCTCGCACAGGTGCTCTTCGTTGCTTCACATGTGGAGAACACGGGCACATTCAGACGGCATGTCCAAATCGAAATCGTCGTGGTCTCTTAAATCAAGATGTCAATCTTGATGAAGAACCCACATATGATGAATATGACGCAGACCATGAAGCTGACACAGAGGTTATTGCAGGAGATACAGGAGCTAACACTCTCGTTCTTAGGCGAAATTGTCTTCTCCCGCGTTCATCTCAGGAATCATGGCTTCGGACAACATTATTTCGCTCTACGTGTACCATTAATGGGAAGATATGCAACCTTATAATTGATTCCGGGAGCTGCACCAATGTTATTTCAGCCTTGGCAGTGAAGAAACTGGATCTCAAATCCGTTGCTCATCCTACTCCATACAAATTAGCGTGGCTTAATAAGGGAGTCGAGATCACTGTTTCTCGCCAAGTTCCAGTGTCTTTTTCCATTGGATCTTATCTCGATACAGTATGCTGTGACGTCGTTCCTATGGATGCGTGCCACCTTCTTCTGGGTCGTCCTTGGCAGTTTGACAAAGATGTCACACATCGTGGCAAACACAACACATACAGTTTCGAGTTTAAAGGGCGGACAATAACGTTACTTCCTTCACCAGAGCAACCAGCAGCAGTAGAGTCTCCAACTGCAACGCAGACATCACAGGCCACTACAACAGGATCCACATTGCTCACACTTCCAAAAGCAGCTTTTGAAGCTCAGTTACGAGAAACCGAGTTCGTCTGGGCGTTAATAGCAACCCCGACTACCACGGTGCCACCCATAGATACTCCTCCCGACTTTGATGAGTTACTTTCATCATTCGAAGATATTTTTCCAGCAGAGCTTCCAACGGAATTACCTCCTTTACGAGATATACAACACCCTATCGACTTCTTGCCTAATGCAGCTCTTCCTAACAGGCCCCACTATCGGATGAGTCCACAAGAACACGACGAATTAAGACGCCAAGTTGAGGATCTTTTGGCAAAAGGTCATATACGCGAGAGTTTGAGCCCGGCAGCAGTCCCAGCTTTATTAATTCCAAAAAAAGATGGAACGTGGCGTATGTGCGTTGACACCAGGGCTATCAATAAGATTACCATTCGTTACCGCTTTCCCATACCGCGGCTTGACGACCTTCTCGACCAAATTGGTCAGGCGTCTATATTTTCGAAGTTGGACCTTAAAAGTGGTTATCACCAGATTCGTATCCGACCTGGAGACGAGTGGAAAACAGCATTCAAAACTCGTGAGGGTTTATTCGAATGGTTAGTGATGCCATTCGGTCTTTCTAATGCTCCTAGTACCTTTATGAGAGTCATGAACCAGGCCCTCCGTCCTTTTATTGGTAAGTGTGTCATCGTCTACTTTGACGATATTTTGATCTTCAGCTCGGACTTACAAGCTCACCTTTGCCATCTGCATGATGTTCTGACGGTCCTTCGTCAACAGAAACTCTTTGCAGCCAGAAAAAAATGTATCTTTGGGACATCTCAAGTATTGTTCTTAGGATATATAATTTCTGCGCAAGGATTACAAGTGGACCCGAGTAAGATTGAAGCCATTCAAAGTTGGCCTATACCGCGGACAATAACGGAGATACGTAGCTTCCACGGCTTAGCTTCATTCGCCGCTTTGTGCGCAATTTCAGTGCTCTCACCGCTCCATTAACTGACTGCATGAAAGGCACAGTCTTCTCTTGGACATCCGAAGCAGAGGCAGCTTTCAACTCCATTAAATCTCATTTAATTTCAGCTCCTATTTTGGCTTTACCCGACTTCTCCATAGTCTTCGAACTCCATTGTGATGCTTGCAAAACCGGCATTGGTGCGGTCCTCAGTCAACAGGGACGACCGATAGCTTTTTATTGTGAGAAGATCGCTGGTTCCCGCGCTCGCTACTCTACTTACGATGTCGAGTTTTATGCAATTGTTCAAGCCATTCGTCATTGGCGCCACTATCTTTTTCACCAAGAGTTCATTCTGTTCACAGATCATGACGCATTGAAACATTTGGATAGCCAGACCAAGATATCATCGCGTCATGCCTCTTGGATTGCGTATTTACAGCAGTTCACATTTGTGATTCGTCATCAGTCTGGGAAAACAAATAAAGTTGCAGACGCATTGAGTAGGAGACATACTCTTCTTGCGACTTTTCACTCTTCTGTTCCGGGTTTCGCTGCGTTTGCTGATTCATATGCTACTGATCCATTCTTTGGTCGCATTTGGACAGACATTGAGACCCGTACTCGCTCTGATTTTGTTCTTCAAGATGGGTACCTGTTTCGGGACAATAAGCTCTGCGTCCCGGAGGGAAGTTGGCGTTTGCAGATCATTAAGGAGCTTCACAACGAAGGGCATGTGGGTCGAGACCGTACTCTTCAACTAATACTCGAGTCGTATTATTGGCCCTCGTTGAGACGTGATGTGACACGCTTTGTTGAACGTTGTGTGTCTTGTCAAACCTCAAAAGGCCATGCTTCTAATGGCGGTCTTTACATGCCATTACCAGTACCGACACAGCCATGGACTGATGTTAGTATGGATTTCGTTCTTGGCCTTCCTCGGACACAATGCGGACATGATTCGATTTTTGTCGTCGTCGATCGGTTCTCCAAGATGGTTCACTTTATCCCTTGCAAGAAAACTACAGATGCGGTTAAAGTGGCTCAACTTTTCTTTCGCGAAATCTATCGTCTTCATGGTTTGCCATTATCTATCGTCTCCGATCGGGATTCACGTTTCTTAAGCCACTTCTAGCGTACGTTATGGAAACTGTTACGCACAAGCTTCGATATGAGCTCGGCATATCATCCTCAATCTGATGGTCAAACCGAGGTAACAAATCGATCATTAGGCAATATGTTGCGATGTTTGGTTGGCGAGAACATACGATCATGGGATACCATATTATGTCAAGCTGAGTTCGCCCATAATCATGCGGTGAATCGCAGTACGTCTTTCAGTCCATTCCGTGTGGTGTACGGAATCATTCCTCGTGGTCCTCTCGACTTGGGTGTTCTTCCGGATGCAACTCGTGACCACGGAGAAACTGTAGATTTTGTGGCGAATGTGTCTCATGTGCATCAACTTGTCCACGACAATTTGCAGGCCTCGTCAGCAAAGTATAAAGAGGCAGCAGATCGCCATCGTCGCGACGTCCAATTCAGAGTGGGTGATAAGGTTTGGGCTGTACTAACGAAGGAGCGCTTTCCTCCACGAGAGTACAACAAACTCAAGGCAAGGAAGATCGGCCCTTTGGATATCATTGAGAAAATAAATGCAAATGCTTACAGGGTGTCTTTACCGGCACATATTCGGTGTTCTGACGTTTTCAACGTTAGGCATTTGGTGCCTTTTCTGTCACAAGATGATACTGAAGATTCGAGGGCGAATCTTTTCTTACCCCGGGGGACCTGATGCAGCATACATCCTACTACGTTTTGGCGTTGGCTTTTAGTCTTATTTCCTTCTTTACGATTACTTAGGTTTTATGGCTTTATTCCTTTTATTTGTCAAAGATAAGGAAAACTTTTATTCCTTACTCTTTTAGGTTTTGTTTAACTATCTATATATATCGATGCCTTAGGTATTGTAAAAGGCACGACTTATCTTATCAATAAAATTCAGAGCTTTTATAAACTCTAAACCTTGTTCTCCGATAGAGCTTTGACTCTCAACGATCTCAAGAAGACAATTAATCTAGGTATTCTCAGAATCAATAGATTTCTTGTGTTATACGTAGCTGAGGCTACACTACTTACCAGACTTAATATTACAGCAAATGACTCCAAATATATACTTCTCCTGCATGTCACAAATAATAGACAATTGCTGAATTTGATTGAGTTATCTAAAATGCATCTATATTATTAAAACTTAAATACATTTGGAAGTTGTTTGGAAACATGGGTAGCTGTTAATCAAAACAGTATATTATTGTTTAACAATATAGATTGCAGTATATTAAAAAAAATTGGGTTTAGTTATTAAAAAAGATTGCAAGTGCTATAAAAAAATTATCTATTTGGGCCAGCTTTACGATATATGAACAATAGGCCAATCTAATTACCTAAAACATCTTTTGTTCAAAATAACATAATACAAAATTTGAACTTTATATACATATTTCAAATCCAAAGAATAATTAAAATTAATTTTTACTAAAATAGTTTCCAATAGCGATTATTAAAAATGGTTTTCAATATATATAAGAAAAATACAATACACCAAATTTAAATTGTGGTTTATATATTTCACATTAAGTTTTTAAAATATAATATATATGATTATTTATATTAAACTTGTGAATTTGATTCTTTACCCATGGGCCGCACCCTGTTTGACCCACTGTAGGGGGGATGCAGATCAAGAGATTTGAAAAATATGTGGAGTGGGTGCAAGTTTAGTATATTTTATGCGAAGCGGATGTGGGTCGGTCGAATTTAAACTGCGAATATTCGTCAGCCCGCAAAATGTTTTTTTAAAAAGAATTATTTTAATTGATTTTATTTTTAAAATAATTAAAATTTGTGAATATAAAAAATAATTGAAATATATTTTTTAGCTTTACAAAAATAAAAAATAATAATTATTTTTAATGTTACTCGCGGATCTTGTGGATTATCTACAAATTTAAACGAGGTAGGTGCAAGTATAATTTTTTCTACTTACGGGTCAAGTGGATCAAAGTTTTGAATCAAAAATGATTCAACACGTAACGTGATGGGTCAATCCGCAAATTCAACACTAATTTATGTAATGGTACTTATAAAATATTATTTATTATATGACTACTTATATAATAATACGTATAAAATATAATTTAATTATATGATGATACATATATGATATATAATAATGGTATAAAAATAAATAGAAATATATATTTGAATAATTACACCAGTGCGGACGCATGGATCAAAGAACCTTATCCCGTGTGGGTGTTTGATTTAACTTGTCTTCAACGTAAACTCATAAACCAATGATTTTGTAATATATATATATATATATATATAATGTTTTGTAATTTACATATATAGTAGAATATATTATTTTGTAATATAAATTTTTAATAATAATTTTTTATTTGTACATAATATTATATTAGAAATTTTATAGCATGATGCAGTTTCATGTAATTGTACTATTCATATATTAACATATTATTTTTTGTTAATTTATTTTAAAATGAAATAGCATAATAAAAATTAATTTTTAGAATTAGTTTTCTATGAATTATCATTAATTTTATGATATTTGTTTTTTGAAAATTGAACTCTTGAAATTATGGAATAGAAATGTAAGACAAAATGTATTATGTTTGTTATATTCATGTTATGTAATTCCAAATTGTCTGCAAAGAAGTGAGAAACAATATTCAGATCAAACAAAAACTTAAGACAATAAACATAAAATACATTAACAAATTAATTTATAAAAATCAACGAGTGTCATAAAATCCATGAGTGCTTACACAAACCACTAGATCAATCACGTTCTCATAATAAATTAATTTGTAAAAAGCAATGAGTGTCACTGTTGTTGCATGAACAAAACAGAACACGACATCTATGTCACCATTCCTACGGAAATATACGGTTGGAAACACAACATATAACTATATTTGTCACCATTATGTTAAGCACACTATCGTTTTTACACCTAACAAGGTTATAACATCCAAATCAAAATTTTGTAACCCTCATAACAAAGATTAAACCCAGTGAAGAATAACCAATATTGATGAACCGAGAACTTAAGTCACCATTTCAAAAAATAGATAATTGAATCCGAACCCGACAAACCCGAATGACACAAACCCCCCCAAAATGAAAACACAGTACTAACTACTAAGATTACAGAGAAAAAGACGAAGAGCATCTCACTGCTTAGTGATGATTGCGACGGAGGATGAGAGGACTTTTTGTGTCTTGTGTCTCAGTGAAGAGCAATTGAAGTAACTTATATAGGAGAAGTCTTGTCCTAGAAGAGATTCTAGGGTTTGTGAATCGCAGAACAGTCTAGAATAGAAATCGGAGTGGATATCTTTAGGAAAGTATATCATGATTTAGTATATCTCGATCTTTTGAAATTGATGGTGAGATTCACCGAATATCGTAAAAGGATCAATGGAAATCGAAAGAGGAAATAGTGAGATGTCTAATCCTAGGGCAATATAAGCTCGGGTATCCAAACACCCGATCGGGTAGGTGTTTTTTATCTGAACCGACCCATGACCCATTATACCAAAAATCTGTGACCATTCGGTTATTTATGAAGATCCGAACCCGACCCGAACCGGTTTTATCGGACCGGGTTCGGTTCGGTTGATCGGGTTCGGTTATTATGCCCTGGCCTACTGTACTCTATTATCTCTATCGAATATTATTTAGAACTGAAATTTATACATTTGGAAACATGAAAATAGTTTGAAATCTGAAAATTATACATTTCGAAACTGTAAATAGTTTGCCTGAAATTTATTTTTCTCTGATGAGCTCCGTCGACTGCATCTGAGAGAGAGTACTTTCCTTCGCTCGAATCAAGTCAACTTTACCATGGATTCTTTCATATACCTATGAGAACAAGATACACGAGTGATTAGTTGATTGTATTTTCTATTAAGCATGAGTTGTGTAATCCAAACCCGATGAATTCAGGCAAAAAATCTTAGCAGAATGAGAGCATACGACAAATTCTCGTGATCTGGGTAATCAAACTATTAAGCATTTATATTCGATTGCAATCAAAGATTGTGAGATCGAAAGGTAACAACTGGCATGTCACAATTAGTTTCTCCTGATTTCAAATTTTTAAAAACCAGAAAACCATTTGAAATAACTTCTAGTTAAGGTGTTTTATTTCCGGTGAATACTAAAGTTTCCACAAAAAACACCTCTAAAATATTAGTCACATACGGAAATTGTTGTTCATATCCCACCATTTCTTGCCTCTTGTTTACCAAATAGCGAACTGTTATACTCGGGTGCAGGAAGGGGGCTTTGAACCTAGGCTAGGGGTGTCAACATGTGAAAGTCGAAACCAGCTGAGCTGTTTTCGAATATTAAATAATGGTTACAAATTAAAAACTTAAATTTAACCTGCGTCAGTTGACTCCATTTTTCTCTATGTGGGTCCGCCTCTGCAAACAACCAAGGGATTTGATAATATTCCTTAGGATCTACTTCGTTCAGTCAAGGGATTCTAAGAAGCTTGAGACCTGCTTCTTATTTTGATGAACTGAATCGAATCAAGAACAAGAGTTTAAGAGAAATCTGCGAGTTTATTAAAATATCAAAGCTGTCTTTCAATGAAAGAATGCAAAACTATATATAAGACTTCTTCTAGGATTTTCTATAATCTAAAATAAAAGGAAAATATCAATTTAATAGAAAAAGGAAAACTATTAAAAACCTAAAGCTTCATTGTATTATTTCCTTTCTTGTCAGCAAGTCCCTCCGGGTTCAAAAGATTCGACCTCAAATTGAGATGGAAATTGCTGCTCCCAAACCTCCAAGAAAAACATATCCTTTGTAATTAATCTTTTCCCCTCCTCTCGAATTTTTGTTGATCTCATTCTTCTCTTTAATCATACATAGTGTGCTTTCACCAGTTTCCAACCAATTGACTTTGTTGACGTTGAATACTTTGAATACCCACATTGTCCAATACTTTATATGCAAATAAGTCAACGCCCAGAAACGTGCACACTAACATGTAAATGAAAACATCACCCTGATAAAGATCCGTAGCGTGTTTACCATGACACATCGGTAGACTGCAAATATCTCTTGTTCCCAACTTGAAAACTCCACTCCTGATTTTTAATGAGATGACTTGAAAAAGTACCAATGGTAATGACGGACACATATTTGGCATAGACCACACTATCTTGTCTACCCTCGAGTGGCCACAAATTCAGAGACATGTTCTTTATATTGTCCTAAGAAAGACTGTCTTGAACGGCAATCACATGAAGCTCACATTTTGGACGAGGATGCACGGGACACCTATCACCAACCACAAGAGATGAACAGATCGCCAGCAGGTGGTGCTATGAAACACATTACTCTGCCCTTTATAGCATTCAACTGGAACAAAAAAACTGAGTTCATGTTGACCAATGTACTCTCCGTAAGATGACTCAAGCTCCCATGAAAAGCATCGCCCACACACCACCAAGCGATGAATTGAAGACATGCTTGAGAATATCTCGACAAAATGTATCGAATTGATCATATTCATAGCTGGAATTTTGATCACTCAGCACTATCCTCAAAAGAGAACACACAACAATATGTGTTGGTTGAATATGTGCATGAAGCTTAACATGAAACTGATCGTAACTTGCCAAAAGCTTAAACACCTTATTCCATGGATCTTGAAAACGAAATACTTCTTTACCCATTGCCCATATTAGAATAGAGAAACTAATCCATGATGGCAAATTGGCAATGGCAGAAAAAAAATGACACCACGAACACATAACACACAACTGTAGGCCTCCCACAAGTACTTACTTAACGCGCAAGTAACGTAACTCTTCCATGTTGCTGTCGTGGATTTATCATCCGAATTCATTTTTGGATTATGAACATCCCATATTATTAACTTAGCACTTTCCAATAAACAACTGTCTCCAAATTTTTTATTCTGATCCTTAGCGTCAATAAGTGCATTCGTAAGAAACCTAAAATCCTCATGACCCATATATAACTCCGAGACTATGTGAAACCTCCGTGAAAAAAACTACTGATACTGGAAGAGTGTAGAATATTGTGATCTTGAGAACTTTACTTTCTTATTGACTTAGGTATTGACCTTACATCGTATATATACACGAATGATAGCATAAGAACAGGAAAATATCCTAAACACAATATGGTAATTATCCTAAAGAATAATGGAAATCGTATAATGTGTCATTATCCTTATGTGACTCCTAATACTCCCCCTCAAGTTGGAGAGTGTAAGGTTTGAACTCCCAACTTGGACAGAAGAAAATCAAACTGTGGTCGACCAAGCGCCTTGGTCAAAATGTCCGCCAGTTGATCTTTAGTACGAACATGGCGCATAGATATCTGTCCGGCTTTAACTGCATCACGAACACTGTGACAATCACGTTCAATATGTTTGGTTCTTTCATGGAAAACTAGGTTTGACGCTATGTGAACCGCCGCTTGACTATCGCAGTAGAATGGAACAGGCTGATGCACAGTGACTCCAAGATCTTTAACTAGTGGTACAATCCATTTGAGCTCTCGATTGGCACTTGCCATCGAACGATACTCGGCTTCTGCAGATGAGTGTGAAACCGTGTCCTGTTTCTTGGTTCTCCACGCAATTGGTGAACCACCGAGCATCACAACACATGAGCTTAACGATCGGCGAGTTGTAGGGCAAGAGGACCAGTCCGCATCACAATAAATCGACAGGTCAAGGTTGGGATCGGCACGAAGAAGAATACCCTGATCTGGCGAGCCTTTAAGAAAACGAACAACGCGCAAGGCTGCGTCCCAATGAGCTTGGCGAGGTTTTTGCATGAACTGTGATAAGAGATGAATCGAGTAACACAACTCAGGTCGAGAGATTGCTAAGTAGACAAGACGTCCAACTAACCAACGATACTGAGTTGGATCGGCAAACATAGGTCCATCATCAGCGGCCAATTGGTGATTCTGTTCCATAGGTGTGGATGCTGGTTTGCAACCCGACAATCCTGTTTCTGCAACAATATCTAAGATGTACTTCCGTTGAGACAAAAAAAATTCCTTCTTCATTCCTGGCAACTTCAATGCCTAAGAAATATTTGAGCTTTCCCAAATCCTTCATACGAAAGCATCGGCTTAAGTAAGCTTTGAACTTGATTAATCTTGGAAGATCATTACTGGCGATGACTAGATCATCAACGTAGACGAGAACTTTGATCTCGCAGTCATCTTTGGTGTAAGAAAATAGAGAGTAATCGGAGTATGACTGGGTAAAACCAAACTGTATCAGGGCTTGAGACAACTTGGTGAACCAGCATCGTGGTGCTTGACGAAGGCCATATAGCGATTTTCGGAGGCGACAGACTTTGTTTGGATCAGAGTGAGCAAATCCCGGTGGGAGTTTCATATAAACTTCTTCTTCAAGATCTCCGTGAAGAAAGGCGTTATGAACGTCCATTTGGTGAATCTCCCACTTCTTAGCTGCAACAATGCGAAGTAGACTACGAACAGTGGTCATTTTAACTACTGGTGCAAACGTTTCGTTGAAATCTTCGCCTTCGATCTGTTTGTTGCCTAGAACGACAAGTCTTGCTTTGTGTCTTTCAATCGTTCCGTCAGCATTATATTTTATTTTGAATATCCATTGACAACCAATAGCAACTTTTCCAGGAGGCAATGTAGTAATATCCCAAGTGCCTTGATCCTCAAGAGCCACGACTTCTTGTGATACAGCATCACGCCAAACTTTGTCTTTCATTGCAACGGCGAACCGTTTAGGTTCATTACCCGCAGTAACAGCTGCAACAAAGGCTTGATGCGTAGAAGAGAAGTGAACGTTAGTGAGATATTCAACTAAAGGATACGGTGTTTTACCTGAGACTGTTTCAGAGGGCGATTGAGCGGTACTTTGTAGAGCGAGTGGGGTATCTGTAACACAAACTGTAGTGTAGGCAATGTAGTCCTGGAATTTGACTGGGGGTGCTTTAACCCGTTGACCGCGACCAAGTTGTTCTGGAGTGATTGGGGTCTGTGTAATAGGTTCAGAAAGATCTTCTGCACCCGTATCTGCAGCATCTGAGATGGTGTTGTCCTCTGTTTCTTCTGTAACAACATGATCAGGAAGTGGCGTAGTAGTGTCAGCGGAAGAAGGAACTGATGAAGGAATCATAGGAGAAGCCTCAGTAACTGATGTGTTACTCCCCCTGTCGTTAGACCTCGTAATTGGTGCTAGCTCCCAATCCTCGTCTGGTGAAGCGTCTGTTAGTCTAACATGTGACTGTGTCTCCACTGATATTTGTGATGCCGTGAGATATGGGAACTCGTCCTCGTAGAAGACAACATCACGGCTGATTAATATCTCTTCTCTTTCAAGATCAAACACTTTCCACCCTTTTTGTGCAAACGGATATCCAACAAAAATGCATCTTCGACTACGTGGACCGAACTTGTCTTTGTCTCGAGAACGCAAATGTGTATAACAAAGACTACCGAAAACACGTAGTTGATCATACTGAGGTTTGGTTCCATGTAAGAGCTCGTATGGTGAGCGATCTTGCAGCACTTTCGTAGGCGTACGATTGATGACGTGTGCTGCAGTCATGACAGCTTCGCCCCAGAACTTGGTTGGCAATCCGGCTTGGAACAATAATGCGCGTGAGACATTCAAGATATGCCTGTGTTTGCGCTCGACACGCCCATTTTGCTGAGGCGTTCCCACACATGAGGTTTGATGAATGACCCCAGTCTCGCGGAAGTAGTGTGCAAGACATGTAAATTCGGTTCCATTGTCTGACCTGACAATTTTAACTGATTTTCCAAACTGTTTTTCCGCCATTTTGCAGAAATTTTGGAGCACAGCTTTTACATCTGATTTCTCAAGCAGAAGGTAAGTCCAGACGGCTCGAGAGTAATCGTCAACGATAGTGAGAAAATAGACAGCTCCAGTAGAGGACTTGATTCTATACGGTCCCCAGACATCACAATGAATCATAGCAAAACACTCACTCGTTTTATTCAAACTATCAGGAAAAACTTCTCTTGTTTGCTTTGCCCTAAAACAAGTGTCACAAGGACTAGGGGAAGCTTGTTTATTCGAAATAACAAAAGGTAAAGACGATAAAGCTGAAAACGAAGGATGTCCGAGCCTCTGGTGCCAACGTAACTGATCTACCAATCTAACAGCTTGATTAGTTATGCATTGTACTCTTGCAGCCATGACGTCCTGAAAGTAATATACCCCATCTCGCTCTTTACCGGCTCCAATCAGCGTCCTCGTAAAACGGTCCTGTAATACACACAACGTATCAGTTAGTAAAGCAAAACAATTTGTTTGCTTCAACAATTTGGAGACCGAGATCAAAGAGCAGTTGAGATTGGGAACAAATAAAACATTCTCAAGAGTAATGCGATCTGTTAATGGTAAAACTCCAACGTGAGTTGCATATGTTTTATTTCCATCGGCGAAGCCGACAGGACACGGTGATATGCGTGATGTGTTGAGAAGCCACGAGAGATCTCCTGTCATGTGATGAGATGCTCCCGTGTCTAGTATCAAGTCACCGTGTCTGATCTTACCATTTAGCTTGTCGGAGGGGGCTCTAGTCCTTTCACTGATCATCTGAGACAAGGCCTTCCATTGCTCTTCAGAAAATTCGGGGAATGAGGAAGAGTTTGATGTTGTTGCTTGTGCATTATTTGCTCGAACACCAGTATTTCTGGGACGATCAGGTGTCGACGATCCACGACCTCTATTGCTTCGCGAACCGCCTCTGTTTCCTCCTTCACTTCCTCTGTTTGGTGGACGCTCTTCCCACCAGTCTGGATAGCCAACAACTTGCCAGCAGCCTGACTTCTCGTGTCCTCGACGCCCACAGTGCGTGCATTGAGGGACTTTTCTTCCACTGCTGAGTCGTGTAGCTGTTTGATCTGTTTCTGTTTTAGCAACAAATCCTACAGCGTTTTGCTGTGATTCACGATCTTTGGCAGAGTTCAGACGTTGCTCTTCTCGAATTACTTTTGCATAAATTTCTCCAATATCCATATCGAGATCAGACGAGATGATTGTTTGGCAAATCGAACCAAACCGGCTTTCATCTAATCCCATTACAAATTGATGCATCTTTTCTGCTTCTCTGGTCTTCTCTATTTCCGCGGCAGCAGAACAAGTACAGCTAGGAAGTGGTTGATATGTGTCGAGTTCTTCCCACAATTTGGATAATCGTCCAAAAAACTCCAACACTGATTTTCCTTCTTGACGACACGAAGCTAGCTGTTCTTTGAGATGGTGCACGCGAACCTTGTTTCCAACGGAGAATCGTTTCTTCAAACTTTCCCACAGTT
>CAKOAT010073377.1:0-53998 GCA_932364175.1 Eruca vesicaria subsp. sativa | reverse complement strand
AAGTAGGTACAAAACACGTTTTTGATTAATATTCTATATTTTCTATCCATTTCCTCTTAATTTCGTAGTAACAAATCCTTTCCTCCTAATTTCGTAGTAAAGATTTACTAGGACTTTACGAGGAAAGGTTCTACTATGCCTTTACGAGGAAAATAACATTTTCCTCGTAAGGGCCTCGTAAATTTACTTCCACTTTACGAGGAAACGTTTTTCTCGTAAGTGTACGAGAACTTTACGAGGAAAAGAAGTTTCCTCGTAAAGTCGAAGTAAACTCGTAGTATTTTTACGAGGAAATGTTTTCCTAGTAAATTTTCCTAGTAATGGCTTAGTTTTCTTGTAGTGAACATTATACTAAGCTCGTTGAGAATTTTCAGTTTGGTTGTTTACAAGAGCACTATGGATTTAGGTCTATCGTTTTTGTTTTGTTGTTTTGAAAAGCTTCCTTGTAAAGTTAAGCAATTGAATAATAATGGCAGTGGTTTTTATTGCTGGTATTGGTATCTCATAATGTTGTTGATTAATTATACATTATACTTCTTCATATAAAAATGGGACAAAGACTATTAGGAATTAATATGCCTTATAATTTTGGAACTTTGGTCGCTTTAAAAAATTATGGTGAAACAATGTGGTGGAAAAAGGAACATGGCAGTTCTCACTTACATACAAGATGTAAGGCACATGTGATGGGTGTATACGTAAACAAAAGTTACCATCAAGAAAGAAATTTTACAATGGCTTATGTGTCGTATCAGTATATGATATAAGCCGAGAACAAGTTAATCTCGGCTGCAATGTCTGGGAATTTTCGTGGGAATGAACTATGTTTTTAATTCTTCTTTGTAGAATTAGTAAGATAGCGATGTCTTTTATTATTTTCTTCTTGTTGGCTCTATCTTTGTATAAACTTAGGAGATGAATAGATACGGTTATGCTGGCAATGAGTGCGAGGACTACTGGTGTTCATGTCTTTTGTGGAAAACTGCGCTCCCATGGACCCTCTTCAGTATTGGCGAGGCTTTTAAAATGTGGTGGCTCCATGGTTTTTTTTAGGTACATATGGTTGAGAGGTAGTCATAAATTGTTGGTGGCATACATAGTGATGAAGGTCTCGTGTTTGGTCTCATTAAACCACAAACGAAGTCACTTTCAGGTAACGAAACATGGTTTAAAAAGATTTTACATTTATAGGTCTGAAGTCATGTGGTGTACTGGATCATGGCTGAAGCTATGGATGGGCAGGCCTGTACATCCTATAGTGCGGCATTTTCTTTGGCTGGTCCTTCCAATCAGTCATGGAGAGAAGGATTAAAGAAAGTAAAGGTCTAGTGGTTTTTACTAACGTTGAATCAGACATGCTGTCACATGCATGAGGAATTTCAATTGGCTTGTTGTGCTGTACTCTTTGGTTATCTCTACGGTCCAAGTGTCACAGTGGGGATCAACCTATGTCTTGGGTGAAAAGGACACCAGTGTAGGCGTTAGAGACATAAAGCATTCTTGGTTCACTCGAAGGAAGACTGAGAGATAAGAGTATTGGTTTTACAGATTGTGGTTACCGAGTGAAACTAGCTGGGAAAAATATTGTATTGTGCTTTGTACCATAAATGTATTCTGGTGCACTCATTTGAAGGTTGACTTAACAATTACTGTATCTAATTTAATGGTTTTCGTTGAATCACATGCTGTAACAGAGGACATACAGGAAGAAGTAGAAGGGTTCCACAATTCGAAGAGTCTCATGGTTCATGGATTTTCAGAGTTTAGGGTCTCCTTAAACCCAGAGTGAATGGCTCAATGGAGCATTTCCACGATTTTTATTTACGCGAACATTAAGCTAGAATTGAAAGGAACGGGAACTAAATGGACTATTAGTTTTCTCTGGGAGATATGGTCGAGACATAAACCAGATTTTTTATTTTTATCTGAGACAAAGTAAGAGTTTGAATTTGTATAAGGTTTTCAATAACACATTGGTTATGATAACCTGGTTACGGTGGACCCAAATGGGAAGAGCGGAAAGCTTGCTCTTTCCTATAATAATGATATGAAATCAAGATTATCTTTACTCTATTAAAATGCCATATTCTAGCCTTCTCACAATAGCCACATATGAAAATAAATTCAAACCAATAGAAGACCACGATTTTGACACGTTCTCCTCAAACATTACAAAACGGGCTTATTCAATTGGACTTCAAATTTAAATCAAAGCCCAGAATGTCAACCTACCACTTTCCCATCTACTTCTTTGTTTCAATTTTTATTTTCATTCCTACGTTTCATTATTGCACCCACTCCTCCTCATTAAATTCATCCTTTAATCATATCATATCTTCATGATAGAACGAGATCCTTTCACCTCCCTTTGTTTCTCCTGTTATATAAACCTCCTCCTCGATTCTCACTTCGATCCACTTTCTACAACCTCATTCAGCTAATTGTCCTCCATGATATGAAACTCAGCTCAAACTAGGTACAGCTTCCGGAATTTCAAACAACGGTTATGAAAATCTGTTCAAATTTCAGTCAGATTGGGCATCCCTGCATTATTAATAAATAGTTATGCTATTCTGGTTATTTCAGGGAGTAGCTGGGAAGCTCTCGGAAGACGGTGAACCATAATCCACATATCAGATTTCACATAGGTATGCTCTAAGATTGATTTCATTAAATGATCAAGGTATCGATGATCACCGATATCTTTCTTACACTGTCTCTCTTTTACTGTAAAACCAGTTCTATGTTAATATGGTCTTCCCTTCTTTTGTTCAAACTTTTTGTGAAAATTAGAAACAAAAAGTTTTTGAGTAAATATAATCAATGGGCTCACTCACCCATGTTTCTGACTTTTATAGCAGGATTCAAGGGACCTGTCAACGACAGTGATTTGTTATAAAAGGTGAGTGTTGATCTTTTTGTAATGTTTCATGTGGATCTATATTTATTACTAACACCAGGTAAGGACAATAGGATTTGGAATTTCTGTTTGATCAGTTGACCTGATTTGCTTTAATATTGTTTTGCTTATACTGTGATAGTTAAAGATTCTTCCTGTGTGGGAGAGTATACCAGGCGAAGAGCTGTTCGAACTGCCAAAGCAACATGAAAAGCGTTGTATTCACTACACCAAAGGTACAATTCAGATGCCTTAAATTGCGTTGATCGATTTATCTATTCATGTATTTCATTGCGTATGAGTTACTAAACTAATATCTAATAATGTTCAACCAGGAGTGAACTAACAACTTAGTAATACAATATCATATAACTAATAATTTGACCAGAAGAAACAAATAGCTAAATCTAAACTGAAAATTTGTTTTGTTTCTGTGTTTAAATCTTTCTTGCAGCTTGGAGATTATAGTCACCGACTCACTACCTCTTTCTTAACTTCTGATAACCAAGTTTGAATTATATTGCTAATTATTATAGTTCCTTCCCCATTCCAGTGGTTGTATATTCTAGGTGGTAATAGGTACAACAGATGGCAAAAGAAAAAAGAATCTACATATTTTACCTGAGTACGTAACTAGGAAAAGCTTTCAGTATGGGTATTGGAGTTTGAATTGAGCAGTCAAATTATACGTGGTCATATACGGTGGTGTTTGATAGTGATTTTGGTTACGAAAATATAACGATCATCCTTCCTTCCAAGTGCTTAGTGTCCGTAAGATGACAATTGGATAGTGATTGATTTAATAGGTATTTTGGGCGTTTTGATAGTGTTTTTCTGGTATTATTGAGCTAAAGAAATAGCTAAATCTAAACTAAAGTCCGTTGTTCACAAAAGAGAAAGTGCCCCTGAATATTTGAAACTGAGCTTAGTAGATCTTCAAGATTCTGCTTCTGAGTTATGCTGACGCAAGTGGGAGTGCATGATCAACTTTTAAAGTTGATTTCGTTTGGCAAAACATGTTTTATGCTTTTTTTTTGGGCAAAGCAAAACATGTTTATTGGAACTATTTTAGGGGTTTGTGGTAACTCAGAGATGCAATATCTCCCATTTTTTTTATAAAACTGTGCTTCTTCCCAGCTCTATGTTTTGTTAAGTTTCCGGAAGCATTTGTACTTTGAAAGTCTTGCGACACAATTGATTCGATTGAAGTAGTAAAGTTTGTTTTTATTTTTTTATTAGCGGTTCACTACAAAGAGAAATAAAGAGAAGACGAGCAGGATGAAGAAGAAGAGAAGAAGAGAAGAAGACTAAAATCCAAAAACACTTATTATTTTTTCATAGGGAAACCTTACCTAAGAGACATGTATCTAAACATACTTTCCTGACCTTAAATATTAAACATAAGGCCAAGCTTTGATAGTAGTGAACCCAGCCATCTACTCTTTTCCATCAGCAGCTCGAAGTGAGCCTAGCCGAACCGGTGCTTGAGTCCCAACCACCTTTCTCTTTCTCAATCTGTTCCTTTATCCAGAAGTAGGTTATTCTAAGCCGCTCCTTCAGTCTCATTGTTGGAGCCCAACCAAGCTTCTCTTTGATAAGATTGTTGTCTGAGTTACGGCCACGAACACCTTCAGGGCCTGGAATGTGGTGAATAGGAAGCTTCTTTTCCTCAAAGCTGAGAACCATCTCTGCCATCTCATTCATGCTCACCATCCCATCGCTTCCAATGTTCACCGGCTCACGGAAATCTGATTTTGTCAACCTGAGTACACCTTCAACACACTCATCAATGAAGGTAAATGAACGTGTTTGAAGCCCGTCTCCCCACATCTCAAACCTATCTGTTGAGGTCAAAGCCTTTCTGCAGAAAGCAGCTGGAGCCTTCTCTCTCCCACCTTTCCATGTTCCAAAAGGACCGTAAATGTTATGGAACCTTCCAATACGGCACTCAATGCCAAAATCTTTGTTGTAATGCTTGCACAACTCCTCCGTTGCAAGTTTCTCCAAATCATAAGCATCTCGAGGCTCTGCAGGCCAAGCATCTGACTGCTTCAGGCTCACATCAGTAGTTTCAAGCTGCTTGAACTCTGGATAGATACATGCACTAGAAGCATAGAAGAACCTCTTAACCGATAAAAGAAAAATAAAAAGCAAACTTTACAACCTATTGTTAGTTTCAATTTCTATGTGATCAATATATTAATTTTTTATAAACTTATTATTATAACCGAGTGTTGTTAAAAAAAAAAAGAGAGTATTATAACCTACTTCTAACCAATTTCTTAAGGTTAGACTATAACAAAATTATAGCAAATATTTTGGTTAGATGAAAACATAACAAGACATCAACCTCTTCGAAAGAAGAAGCATAAGCATCATCATCATCACCAAAGCTGAATTTAGAAAGAACGGAATAGTTTCAATTAGCAAATTTTGTATTCTATATCCTTATTTTATTTAATAATGTTACATTTTATATATAAATAAAATAGTTGTTGAAAAAAAGATTACAACAAAGAGAAAGGTTTTTTTTTTCCCTTTTTGTGCAACTTACTAATAAGCTATCATATTTATTATGTGTAACTGTTTTTGAACACTATATCACTGAAGAGTCGGATTCATCGATTAATGGAAGAGGATGTTTTGGAAGATATACCGGATACGAACATCTCCAAAAGATACTCTAAACATTAAATATAGAGTTTTTGGTTCTCCAAAAAGAAACTTTAAAACTTTAAATTTGAAGTTTTGAAGAGTGAAACTTCATATTTGAAGTTTCAATTCTCAAAACTTCAAATTTGAAGTTTCATCTTTTTATCTGCATTTTGGTCCTTACAATTAATTATATATGATATCTAGGATTTTTCAGTATTTTCTCGGTTAACATTTTAATCCTTAAAATTTTTATATTTTATAAATATTTCAGATTTGTTTTTATAAATTTAGTTTTCATACATAAAACTTTTGAATATTATTTATCTTATTTTAAAACTAAAATTAGACTTCACGAATATTAGAAAAAAACTTAAATTGTTTTTTTAAATAAGGTACATGAAAAGCATAGTTATTACATAAATTTAAATATTACAACAATATTAATAGTATGGTAATTTTTTTCTAAAACCTTCAAAATCACCAAAATATTATCCAAATAAGTATTGTGTAATTGAAGATGGAGCATTATGGAAATAATTTTATGAAATAATGTGATATTTTTTTTTTGTATTTTATTTTTTAGTTATCTATTTTTATTTACAGTTTTATATTTTACAGTAAATATTTTTTAATTAATATTATTGTTATGTTTTTTCATATATATGTTAGTTATTTATAAAAATGAATTATGAATTTATATTAATTATGACAAATATAAGGACCATAAAATAAAATACAAATAGTTTTAAAGTTAGATTTGAAGTTTTGCTTTTGGAAAAAAAACACATTGAAACTTCAAAAATAGAGTTTTGCAAACTCTAAAATAGAGTGTCTTTTTTGAGATGCTCTAATAGGCCATGATTTATTTTTTAGAGAGTAAACGTGAAATCCAGTTACTTAATTCCATGGATCAAGCTATGTGACGTGGCGAAATAGAAATCACCTATTGGATGATTTTCTCTCTTTAATTATTTAGAACTTTAGCTTAACTTAAGATAACTCAAACTTATAATATAAAATAATTCTTAATTAAAAATTCTTACATATAAGGTTGAAATATACTAAATAACACATATAATCATATTGACATTGGTTAATCACTTTAAATAATTAATCTTATCTTATAATATGGCAGAATTACGATAATATAATGGTCAAAGTGGTTATTATAAGTCGAATACAATCAATAACACAAAATTTAACATATAAATAAAATTTCTAAATTTAATAAATTCAAAATATATAATCCGCGCATAGCACGGAAAAAGAATCTAGTGTATTCTAATAATCAAATAATTGATGTGGAAAAGGTGGCCCTTGGGAAAAAGTGTTTTTTTTTTTAACTTTTTTATGGTGAACCGGTTCAACAATTAAGAGAATAAATATGGAAACGGTTAACTCGGTATGGATTATCACGATCTAACTCTTGGTTCATTATTGGAGATTTGAATGAGATCACTGGAAATCACGAAAAGGAGGGTGGAGATTTGAGGAACGCAAATTCTTTTGTTCCTTTTAACAATATGATAAGAAACACCGGCTTATTAGAGTTTACGGGTCGTGGGAACAAAATGTCTTGGAAAGTACGACGAGAGATAGGGAAATGATCAGTGATGATTAGATGTAGGTTAGACAGAACGTTAGCAAACAAAGATTGGCACACCATTTTCCCATGTTCTTACACAGAATATCTAGGGATGGTTGGTTCTGATCATCATCTAGTAGTGGCCTACATGGAGAATAAGGTTCCTAATAGAATGGGGCAATTTAGATTTTATACAAGATGGATTGGAAATAAGGGACTTATGGAATCAATTGGTTCTGGTTGGACAGATTATAATGAGGGTCAATCAATGGATATATCACTACAAGAAATATTGGTATTGGTAGCACCCGAAAAACGCTACTATAAGGTTTTCGTAGCGTTTCGAAGAACGCCGTGACAGCCGCAGCTATGGTAGACCCCCCTTCTATCATAGCGTATTTTCATGTGCTATAAAAACTAGAGATATTATAGCATTTATGTTTCGCTATATTAAACTATTTTAATAACACCATAATTTTGTTATTATATGATTTACTATGACATTTTTCATGTGCCATAACATAATTTATAATGACATATATATAATGCTATAATTAAAAATAAAATAATTAAAAAATATTAAATTAATTATTAAAATTTAATTAATTAAGAATAATTAATTAAATTAAAATAATTAAAAATAAAATTTCAAGTTAATTCATAAAATAAAAATTAAATTTTATTTATTGATTAAAATCAGTATACACATAATTAAAAAACACATTAAACCAAAACCTAATTACAAACATTAAACCAAACCATAATTAACCTAAGGCTGGTCTACACATAAACCCGGTTTAGAAAAAAAAACTAAACCAGCTTAACCTAAAAAAATAAACCCTAACTCTGCACCAACGCTTTGCCGCCGTCAACCAACTGCATCAATCTCTGCTTTTCCCACCACCATCAGACTTCTTATTGTCTCTCGTATGTCTTCTCCGACACATCTCTATCAAGTGAACAAAGAAGAGATTACTGGAAAGACGTAACAATTTAATGCTCTTCGTTGTTCTTCACCTCAAACAGATCGTCTGGACCTGAGAACGGCAAAACAGAACAGAGTAAATCACAGAAACTAAGAACCAAGACTTATGGATAATCTTTTTTAGAAGAACCCATGATAGAAAGAGACATTCTTTATCACATTTAACTGTTAGTTAAAACAACAACAACAAAAAATAAAAATCGAAGATTTGCTGATCTGAGAAACTTATTCACACATTCTATAAACTTTTTAAATCTACCAAAATCGTCAGGATTGAGTGAAATCGAGACGAAACTAAAGGAAACCCTAGATCGTATCAAAATGGGGGAAATAGAGAAGATTACAATCATCATCAATCCGGCAGAATATGAAAATCTTCGCTTCAGGGCAACAGATGTCCTCGGAGCTGCGTTCATCGCTGCTTGGGATAGAGCTGTACGTACCAAAATTTCATGAGTTCGCCAGAGGAGAGAGAGGGACAAGGGAAATCAGTGAGATAGAGGATGAAGAAGGAAGAAATCAGAGGATAAAGTTGAGAGAGGAAGAATAAAAAAACAAAAATCTGTGAGAAAGAAGAGAAAATGTTACGACAAAGGAGAGAGAGAGATGGACAGAAGAAGCAACACAAAAAGGATTAAATCTGACCCTTAGATTAAAGGATATCAACGGTTAAGATGGTAATCCGCGCACTTCTGTGTGATTGGTTCATATTTTCAGTCCATTTATTTGTTTATTAACCAAAAAAATACAGTATTTCTTTTGTTTTTGTGTTTTGTTAATTTTTTTGTCAGATGTGTTATATTATTTATTTATTTAAATATTTATTTCTATAACATTTATTTTCCTTACTATAACACATTTGTATAAAAAAAAATTTAAAATTAAATTAGATTTTAGGTTTTTATTATGTGGAGATAAGGTTTATGTTTGGAGTTAAAGTTTAGGGTATAGGGTATAGAGTTTGGTTGAAGATTTAAGTTTTATGTTTTGTAAGTTATAACCTAAAATTAAATAAAATTTTGAATTAATTTTTAAGATTATAGATTATGGTGTTAAAGATAGAGTTTTAATTATGTTTTGAGTTTAGGGGTTAAAACATACTTAGTGTTTTGGAGTTAAGTGTTTTTTTTCTCTCTTCTTTACCATATTCGATTTTTCTTTTATATTATTATGATTTGGAGTTTATAATTTTTTTTAAAATTAGTCTTGTGGTTTATAATTTAGTTTTATGATTAAAACTGAATTAAAGTGTAAAATAATTTTTTTTAATAATGAGTTTTATGTTTAAGTTTCAAATTAAAGTTTGACTTTGATTCTTGCACTATTACTTTGTATGTAAGGTAGTTTGGGGTTTATGATATTAGTTTTAGGGTGTAGATTTAAGACTTTTTGTTTGAGGTTTAGAATTAAAACTTGAGAATAGATATTTAAAATCATTAAATTTTGAGTTTAAGTTTAAGATTTAAATTATATAATGAAATTAAAGTTATAAAGTTTATGTTTAGGGTTTGAAAATATGTTTAGGGTTTAGGGTTTTTTTTTTTTAAATGCAAAATACAAATAATAGTTTTCATATAGGTACTTTATAAATGTATGCGTAAAATGATTTTTTTATAATGATAAAAAGTTTATGTTTATGGGTTTAAACCCAATAATCTAAAATTTATTTAAATAGATACTTTATGAATATAAATGATAATTTAGTTTTAAACATAATGTTTATAAATATCATTCTTTTGTTAATCATCCTCCTTATTCATTGCTAAAAATATATTGCATAAATTATAAGTGTAAATTGATTTAAAACTAAAATATGCATTAAATTCAATTACTCGAAATTCATTTACAAAAGTATAACATGTTCTAACATTGGTTCTAACATCATAACCTATTTTAACATTATAACCGGTTTAACTGGTCTTCATGTGTCCTATGAAACCCCACCAACAAAGAGTTTCTCTAGATCCGATTCCATCTCGTCCTCCTACCTATACACCATTCAAACAACTTCACTCAGAGTCGTTGCATATGAAATTGAAAAAACCAAAGACGTGGAATGGAACATACTTAAGTTGTCTGTAGATCTAAGACATAAAAACCATACACAGAGAGCTCAAGTTCAGACATAAACAAACCTTTCAAGTTTCAAGGCAAGTATGGTGATCTCTGAGACTAAACCAAGCACCCACTAAGGACTGTTGGATCAGAGCTAGTTCAGACATAAACAAACCTTTCAAGTTTCAAGGCAAGTATGGTGATCTCTGAGACTAAACCCAGTACCCACTAAGGACCGTTGGACAGAGCTAGCTGAGATCTTTCTTGCTCTGAGTAAGCGTCATTACCCTTGGCATTGAGTTGAATGTCTCACAAATGCAACTATGTTGTCCTGCTCTGTACTCTTCTCCGCAAGTGTAGCAAAACTCACGCCCACACCAAAAGAACACAAAGAGAGATCTCAACATTGATATAAGAAACCACAAAGTCAAACACTGTCTCCATCTCTTATACTTAGCCGAGCGATGCAATGTGATATCATCTGGATATCCTTCATCAACCGGAAGAATCTGAAACTCTTCACAGCCCATAATATCATGCCAAGGAACACCACATTCCACACACACTTTCCTGTAACAACAACAGTTAAAAAATCAATTTTGAACAAAAAATTAAAAGTTGGAGTCTTTATCTATTGAATCTACAAATCAAACCTTCAATGGTGTTACAAGGAATCTGGAAACGCAAACCAATATTCTTCCAGAAACGGTTTCCACCTTCCCAAAAACCTCAGTTAAACTAAACAAAATCACAACATCTATTAAAAGGTAGAGCACTACTCACCATATAAGGATTGGGTCTTGCTTTGACATCAGCGTGGATTCCTCCCGCTTCCAGGAGTTGGATAATCGCTTGAGCTGATGACCTATCGATTGGTCCAGACAAGACTCCAGCTTGCACCATCTTCGTCTCCCAAATCTACATGGGCTTACTCCTTGAAGCTTGGAGAGAACACTCTCGCTGGAACTCCGTTGTTAATGAACTCTTCACGGACCTTCACGGATTCCATTCTCGTTTTTTCCTTACTTCAATCTATCGACCTTTTCTACAGGGAAGATATGAAAATAAACTCACGAAGTTGTTGAGATAATCAGAGTATGTAGAGAAATCATCTTTCATTGAGATTCGGTACTAATCTTCCTAGCTTTCTTAACCAATTGATCATCACCAGTCTCTGCAACTACACGAGACTAGGGAATTCGTCGGAGAAGGAGGAGCAACAGACTGAGAGACATGGAGTAAACAAATCAGGTCAGATCCACCGTCGGAGTTTGAACAGAGTCAATCGCTACGAAGACGAGAAGAAGAAGAAGAAGAAGCGAGAGAAGGCAAAGGTCATGGTGGTGAAGAGCGACAGAGGAAGGTGGAATTAGGGTTTGGTTCAGTCGGTGTCTTTGATTGGAATGGAATTAGGGTTTGTAAGTTTTGATTTTGAAAAGGTTTACGATTGTAGAAGATGACGAAGAGCATAGATAGATTGAAGTAAGGAAAAAAAATCAATGTTAAAGAAAAGAGAGGGAAAAAACAGAGGGAATAATAAGTTTTTTCTAAGTATTGGCGCACAAAAATAAAATTTTCACACCAAAATGTTATCAATAACAAAATCCGTGATTTTTGTGTATCCGGTTTGATAGTTTTTTTTTCTAGCGCGATTTCAATGCTATGAAAAAATTATGGTATGATTTTGTCAGTTTTAGTAGCAGTTTGTGAATTTGTGCTACCGCGAACTGCTACTAATACTTAAATTTCTTGTAGTGTATATACACAAACTAGCAATTGTCAGCATAAAATTGCTAAATAGCGGAAGAATAATCCACCATATGGAAAAGACAAAATCCAAGATCTTCAAAAAGCTCTTGAGGATATACTAACAGACAATAACATGTCATATGAGGATATTTTGGAGGTGTCTATGAAATTACGGAATGCTTACAAGGATGAAGAGGATTAATGCTACCAGAAAAGTAATAACATGTGGTACTCAGATGGTGATACGAATACCAAATTTTATTATGCATTAAAAAAACAAAAAAAGGTGCGTAATAGAATTGTGGGAATTCATGATGAAGCTGAGAATTGGATAACGAAGGAACAAAGGGTGGAAAAGGTAGCGATGGACTATTTTGAGGATCTATTTACTTTCACATCCCCAGCAGAGTTTGATAGTTTTCTGGCGGAGATACACCGACTATCACCTCTCAGATGAATCAGAGACTGCTCAGGACAGCAACGAAAGAGGAGGCACGCTTTATTCATGATGGAATAACAGTTCTTTTTCAAACATTCATGGCAAATTATAAAGATAGATTTGGTTGAGATGGTGAACAATTTTTTGGTTTAGGGGGTTCTGGACACTAAGTTAAATATTACTCATATATGTATGATTCCAAAGACGGAGAGATCCACAAGGATGATGGAACTTAGACCAATAAGTTTGTAATGTAGGATACAAGATTATTTCAAAGGTTTTATGCCAACGTCTGAAACCTTATCTTTCCAAACTTATTTCGGAAACCCAATCGGCGTGTGTGGCAGGCAGACTAATATCAGATAATATTCTAATACCGCAGAAAATGTTCCATGGGTTGAGAACCAATAAGGCATATCAGGGGAAGTTTATGATAATAAAAACGGACATGAGTAAGAAATATAATAGGGTGGAATGAGATATCATTCAGGCGTTACTTCTCAGAATGGATTTTGATCAACATTGGATAAAACCCCTGTTCGAAAATGCAGCCGCCTAGCCGGCTGTCTAGGTGCAACTCGGAGCTAGACTGTAGCGATTATGGCCAAGTCGGTGGAGCTGGGCGTTGACTGTATAAAGGCTGTGTTGGCCGTGTAATAGGCACGTTGACTGCGTAATAGGTACTTTGACGTTTGTTTCTTGAAATATTTTTATGTATTAACCCATTATCAAATAAGTGCAATTTGCTGGTAAGCCCAATACCAGCCCAAACACAAACACAAACATACTGCATTTGGGGATTTTTTTTCTTACAAACCAACCATAATCTTTCGATAAATCAAAAGGGGAAATGAGATGTGGAGATAAAATAAAAGTTTAGATTGATAGCGGAGACTAAATGAAACTGAATTGAGTTCCTAAACTTTTTCTGTTCACGAAATCAAGGTAATATCTTGTTCCATAGTTTGCAAATCAAATTAACAGAAACTGAGATTGTTTTTGTTCTCTTGGTTTTTTTTTCTTATAATTAGTTCTCTTTTTTGATTGTGTTCACTTATGTTTTTTTTTATTCAATTCTGTGTGATTTCATCTGAATGTAGTGAAACATAGAAGATGATAACTTCTTATAGTTTGAGAGACACATATTCATATTTTACATATAAATTTTTGTAACTTTCAACTTAATATATTGGTTTGTTTTTCTCTGTTTTAGTTCCAGTTTTCTCATATTGTCTTTGTCTTTTCCCACTTGTCTCCACGTACTCATATTGGCTTCTTTTTCAACCTGCTATATTTTTTTTTCTGGGTCAAAATAACCCACTATATTGACAGTTTAGGTTGCCATAAATATTTATGTGTTTCTTTTCATGATCGTTTAGGTTACTAGTCAAATTTTCTTAAGTTAGTTTGTAAATGTAGTTAAGTTATTCACTTTATTTTTTTTTGTGGAAGTTTGAGTTCTGAAACTAGTTTGTCTTAAATAAATTGTGTTTCAATTCTTTTAAAAGTCAAAAGGATGGATAATCACCAATAGATGCACCTCATCCTCTTAAACGAAATTCAAATGATGTGGGATGGGAATTTGAAGTCTTATGTGATCCAAAAAATTTAGACAAAGTCAAATGCAAATTCTGTGGAAAGCAATTCTCTGGTGGTGTTCGTAGAATGAAAGAACACATTTCTCATCATAAAGGGAATGTCTCAACCTGACATGTATCATCTAAAGAAGACCAAGAGAAGTGCATGCAAGCAATTCTTGGTGCAAAACAGAAGAAGGATTTGAAGAGGAAACATAACAAGCACCAAGGGCAGATCTCTATAATATTATTTGAGAAGTCACTTTCTTAGGTGTCGCGCTCACGTTAACTCTCACGCTGGTTGATTACTATGATACCCCTAATGAATTAAAAATATATTTAAATATTATTATTTCCTTTTTAAAATCTTCCAAATATCAATATAAAATAAAAAAGAAATATTTAGAAAATTTACAAAACTATTTAAAACGAAAAATAAGTATATATATAATATGGTTTCATAAAAAAGGAAAGTTTACAAAATAGTAATATTTACTTAAATATATTTTAAATAACATAAACTATAATTTTAAGTAATAAAATACTTTATATCTATATCTTCTTAGATGAAAAAATATTTGTATATAATGTGTTTTCATTAAAAAAGTTCATACAAATAATCTTGATAGTAGAAAAGAAATATTTTTCTTTAAAAAATAATTTAAACAATAAAATATATATATTTTCAAATTAATTATTTTTTTGATATATCTATCTATTTTATTAGATGATTACATAAAATAATTAAGTAACATAAACTGATATATGTTTAATTGACAAAAAATTATAATTAGTATTATTGAAATATTTTTTTTAGTATATTGATTTGATTATAATATCTTACAATTACAGCAAAAAATATAAATTATATTTTATTTATATAATATAATTTCTCAAAAAAAAATCACATTTTTACTGCATATTTTAATAGATGTTATAAACAAAATTAAAAATAAATTTAATAATAAACATATTTTGATCAAATAACTACAATTATTTTAATATATCATAACACTATAATTTAACAAGGTAGATATATTATAATTAATAGTAAAAATTATCTGTTTTCTTAATAACTCTTTTGATGTTTAATTTTCTTTGTGGAATTTAATATAACCATAATCTAATACTTAAAGCAAATCAGAATTTCTTATTTTTAAAATTATTTAGAAAAAAATTCAGTTTATCATCCAATCAATCTATGGCATAAATTATTTAGAATTTATAAAATATTTTAATTATTGTAAATATTGATATGTGTTCATAAGCTTTCAAAAATTTATTATTACTTATGTAATTTAGAATCAGACACTTTAGTTTTTATTTTTTTTCGTTCTAAGCACAAAAAATCTTAAAATACATAATCTTACTAAGATANATTACTTATGTAATTTAGAATCAGACACTTTAGTTTTTATTTTTTTTCGTTCTAAGCACAAAAAATCTTAAAATACATAATCTTACTAAGATATACTTATATTTCGTAGATAACAACCAACATAAATGTAAATAAAATAATTAATCAAAAATTTAAGATATTTAGAATAAAAAAGATTATAGTTGAATTCATAGAAATAAAAAGAATCCAATATATATATCCAAATGATAAAATTGACTACTTATAATCTATATAAAATTATAATAACTAAAATAATATAATATTATTAATAAAAATTATACATACAAACTAAATTAATATAAATTTTAAAGTAAATATCAATCAACTATTATAATATATTTATTTCTTAAATATTTAAGCCCGTGCATGAGCACGGGAAAATCACCTAGTGTTAATATAAACAAGGACACATATGTTAAGGAATTGGAAACAGAGTTGGGAACTCGTACAAGTCCGCACTTCCAAGGTCCCATTGATCAGTTTGCAACCTATATTAACTCTGTAGCTTCTTTGGCTGCACAGATATGACAAAAAAAACATTTATGATGCCATATCTAAGGAGAAGACACATGCTGACCATCAATACTGTGCTAGATGGATGTATGAGGCAAATGTTACTTTCAGCGCAATTGACAGTGACAATTTCAGAATGTTTTGTGGAGCATTGGGAAAGTTTGGGCCTGGTTGGATGCCTCCAAGTCAATACAGCTTAGAGGACCTATGTTAATTGAGGAACAACAAAGGACCAAAAAATTATTGAAGAATCTAGAAGAAGAATGGGAGAAAGAAGGCTGCTCAGTGATGACATATGCATGGAGTGATATGAAATGAAGAAGCATAATGAATTTATGTGTCAACTCAAGGGGAGGTACATGTTTTCTTTCATCTAAAGACACCTCTAAGGATTCTCATACGGGTGAGTACATCTTCAATTACATTGACCAGTGGATTGAAGATGAATAAACATCAAAAATTAATGAAAGAGAAGTGATGTGAAATTACAAACCTGGATCAAACTTGTCATCTTTTGTCTCGCATTCTTTCAGTGCTAAAGTCCTACCAAATGAGCCACTTTTGTTCTTGTAAAGACTAAATTCTTGATTGACAACTTTATTTTGTTTCTCAAAGGCGCCATGATAGAAAGTCTCTACACAAGCTATGAATCCTTCTATAACCTTAAAGTCACTTTAAATTTCTGGATCTTTGTAGAAATAATATGGATTGAGAAAATGTGCAGCATAATATGGATTGAGGAAATATGCAGCAACATGTAAAGGACAATCTACTAACCTATCTTTCAATTTCTCATCAATGATTCGAAAGATAGGTTGGTAGTTCTTCTCCAAATGATTTGAAG
Source organism: Eruca vesicaria subsp. sativa (assembly GCA_932364175.1). Classification (NCBI taxonomy): domain Eukaryota; kingdom Viridiplantae; phylum Streptophyta; class Magnoliopsida; order Brassicales; family Brassicaceae; genus Eruca; species Eruca vesicaria. Next base: position 37,298 of record CAKOAT010073377.1, on the reverse strand, counting down.
CTTCTTTAATGGAATTTTTAGCTTAGACAATCTCACCATAAATAAAAACTAAGAGAAGGTATCTTCTCCCTATCAGCCAACCTTAGAACCTTCACCAGAGGACTGAAGATCTTCATGACAAGTGTCACACTACTCAAAAACCCATGACTCATAATCATATCAAAGGCATTATTTCCCTTCAGTCACTTTGAAGGCTTACAGCTGTGCCATTCATCACTGCCAAACATGCTCATCAGTTGTGACTTCTTGTCGTACATGCTTTGCAAAGTCAGAAAACAAGTTGCAAACCTTGTTACTCCCGGTCTTGCGCTATCTCTATTATTTGTATATTTTCTCTTCATGGACAATGTTGTATGATGAGCATATACAATGATCGTAATAGCTTTTGCTTGGTCAATTAACTTTGCCATACCATGAAGCTTGGAAATTCCCTCAAGCATCAGATCTAAAGTGTGAGCAGCACAACCCGTTACTTGTAACCCAGGCTCCAAGGATAAGAGATTTATATGATGATGACTTTGAGTCTGAAGAAGAAGAGAAATATGTTGTGGACATATGGAGTTTGAACCTGATGTATATCAAGATAATTCCCATCTTTCGTGATTCACAGTCTACTTAGTAAGGTTTAGTAAGTTTTATCTACTTAGTAAGAATAATATGTTATGTTGTATGTCTCAGTTCTCTTTGTTTCTAAAATGTTGTCTTTTTATAAGTTTTGGTTGTTGTGTATACTTTTACTTCTCATTATCTATTTTCAGGTTTGATGTAAATTATTGCAGGTATATGTTATAAGGTCTAACCCCTAACACATCTTCCCAATTCATGGTGATTACTTGATCTGAAGACACAAAAGATGGAAACTTGGAATCCTCTTTTGCATTTTGTATGTTCTCAGGATCAAGACAATCTATTTTTTTTTGTCTATCTCATGAAATGGAAGTTTATGTAGTTTTTGAATCAGATGTGTAATGGAAAAGTTTATCCATAAAAAATATATAATTATTTTTAAAAACTTGTGGTGGATTTTTCCCGACAAGGTTGGTAGTACACTAGAAGGCTTTGATGGGCTGATGGGGGCAAGAAATTTCAGGGATAGCCTATCTCCTCTTCATTCTGAGGTTGAATCCCTAATATGGTCAATGGATTGTATGAGGAATTTACGTCAGAATCAGGTCACTTATGCTACGAATTGTTCTCAATTGGGGAAGATGGTTTCAGAACCAGAAGAATGGCCCGCTTTTGCAACTTATCTGGGAAAGATAAAGACTCTTAAAAAAAGTTCCTTAGCTTAGAGATCATCTATGTACTACGAACACAAAACATAAAGGTGGATAGTCTAGCACACAGTGCAAGAAAACAATCATTTTTTGTTGTTCACATGAATGCAGAGTTACCAATTTGATTCGCAGAGTCTGTATGAATCTTTTATGTTGATGATAAAAAAAAAGAATATTTAGCAATCTCAACAGTAGGGATATATTTGTATTAATGAAAAATCGAAAGGTGTAACCATTTACTATGTTACTCAAGCGTTCTTGAACAAAACCGAAAACTTGAACCATTGATCCTCCCAAACTTTCTGGTAACCCCAAATATGATATCATTCCTCCTATATTCTGAATGCCTAGTATATTCCGGAGTTCCTGCCGAGTTTGTTTGTCAATCTTAAACCCAAACTGAATCGAAGATTTATCTTGTCTAGACACCTTCTCATAATCTTTCAGAATGCGAAGAATAGTATAACATTCCTCTCCACGTGTCTTACAAAAAAAAAGACTGTCATCAGCAAATAGAAAATGTGACACTGAAGGACAAGCACGAGCCACCTTCATCCCTGAAAACTGTTTCAGCCATTCTGCCTTGTTAATATTTGCTATTAGCGCATCTGTGCAGAGAATAAATAAATAAGGGGAAAGAGGATCCCCTTCCCATAACCCTCGCCGCAGAATAATATTCCCTTGTGGATTTCATTTATCAGTACGCTATACTGCACCGAAGAGATGCATTCCATCATCAGCTTAATCCAATGCTTATCAAACCTCATCTTATGAAGTAACGCCTGAATGAACGCCCATTCAACCCTATCATATGCTTTACTCATATCTGTATTGATAACCATAAATTTTCGCAGGCATGATTTATTAGCCCTTAACCCATGAAACATTTCTGAGCGATGAGAATATTATTCGATATAAGCCTCCCTGGAACAAAAGCCAATTATTTTTTTCCGAAATAAGCTTGGGAAGACACATTTTTAACAAAGTACCTTCGAGATAATTTTATATCCCACATTAAACAGGTTAATCGGTCTCATATCTGTCATTTTTGTGGGTCACTCTGCCTATGGTATAAGACAGATATTTGTAACATTTAGCTGTGTATCTAGCTCTCCGGTAAGCAAAAAATCATTAACCATGTCGAAAAAATATTTTTAATGGTATTCCAAGAATATTGGAAGAACAGTGCTGTCCTTCCATCTGGACCACATGCCTTTTCCAGATGCATCATGAACAGAGCTTGCCTCACCTCTTCCTCTGTTGCCATCCTAAGTAACCACTGGTTCATTTGTTGAGTGATCGTCAGTGGAATTTTTTCCTAAAAATGTCAAACTCTGAGGGTGAAGTAGTCTCAAATAGATTCTCAAAATAATTGATCGCTACTTTTTCCACTCCATATGTTATGCATTTTCCATTTTCATCGTGTAAACTGACTATATGGTTTCTAGTTCGTCGTTGCTTGTTAAAGCATGATAAAACTTCGTGTTTAAATCCCCAGCCATGTTCCATGTATTCCTGCTCTTCTGATGCCAATAATCCTCCTCATCTTTATATGCATCTTGTAATTTACGAGAAACCTCCATTATATCTTTTTGGGTCCTACTATTATCCGATTATACCTCTTCCAGCACTTGCTGGAGTTGTCCAATCTTTTCCTTTCGAAATGGGGGATTTTGTTTTCTCCACTTAGCGATCTCGTGGCGACAGTTGCCAATTTTTGTAACGAAATCACTTGAACCATCTCTATTTAGTGTCCCCAACATCTCTCTATGGATTCCATAAAACCATCATATCCAATTCATCGTTTATCAAACCTGAACTGTCCACATCTTTTAGGCACTTTTTCTTCCAAGAAAGCCACAACCAGATGATGATCAGAGCTTACTATGCCTAGGTATTCTGTGTAAGAACATGGAAATAATGAGTGCCATTCCTCATTTGCTAGAGCTCGATCCAATCTACATTGTATAGTTTCTGTTCCTCTGCGTCTTTGCCATGACATTTGATTTCCTTTAGCTGGAAATTCTAGGAGTCCCGTATTCCTGATCATATTATTAAAAGAAACAAAAGATCTGGCACTCCATAAGGAGCCTCCAGATTTTTCATGATTTCCAGTAATCTCATTGAGATCTTCTATAATAAACCATGGTTCTTACCCTGATAGCCCATATCTCGTCAATCGTTCCCATACTTGATCTTTTAATTTGTGTACTGGATCCTCATACACAAAAGTTAGAAAGACCTGTTTCCCAAGCATAACCGCTTCGACATCTATGATAAGATTACTCGTATAATATCTTAACTTGATAATCATTGTTATAATATAAGGCTAAGCGCCCACTTCTCCCAATCGGATCTACAGTTATCAAAATTTCAAAATTAAAATGCGCCTGGAAGCTTTGAATGTAGTCAAATTCATGTTTTATTTCTGAAAGAAATAAAAAATCCGGTTTATTTTGTGCTATATCTCCCGAAAATAACCGATGGTCCATTTACTATCCATTCCTCTAAAGTTCCAATTCAGTACTCTCATAGAAAAACTCAGTGATTGCTCCTCCGAGCTACTGCATTGGGTTTAAAGAAACCCCTATTAATATTTCCAAATGTTCCATTATCCTTTAGAATGCAAACAAGACAGAATGGCAATTGTAACAAGAAACCGTACACCCGATCGAAGCATCTCATAATTTTATAATTATTGGTCGAAATCTCGGGCCCTAAGCTAACTCATATAAATATGTGATCAAAAGAAGTCTTTATTTTAACTTGGGACATGATAATAAAGTGTTGTTCTTTTATCCTTCTTGTCATCCATCGTATATAGAGACATCCCCTTTTGTGCCTCAATACCAACACCCCTAATGATCCCTCTGGATTTACTACATTGACCCATCGAAAAACCGATAACCGTACAATGATAAGCTTTATAGATGTATATAGTTTCACATATTTCATCTTCGGGTATGAACAAGGCATACAATAAAGAAAACAAGTAAACAAACATCCATAAAAATGTCCAATCCCCACGATTCCATTGCCTAATACATTTAAAACCCAAGACCTCATACTACAATATTCACCTCCATTCGTTTTCCTTATAAATTTCTTCATCCCATGTGGATTACTAATCTTACATTGTACCTCTTTATTAACTTCCGCCATAAACCAAACAACCATAACCTTCAGACCTTGTAGTGAATGCACTGTACCTGGCATCACCTTAATCCCCCCCCTCCAACATAGTGATTGGATTGAAGATACCAGGCATGAGAATAATACTCCTCTGTATTGATCGGCCACATATGACCAAAGATCAATAGACCATGTGCCCATAAACACTCCAAGCTGTATAAACCCGTAAGACACCCAACTTAACCATAACCAAAAACATGTTTATTGAAGACTTCAACCTTGCAAAAAGAACACAACCAAATCGAAGCCAAAACCACCAATAAGAACAACCAAAATGAAAAAAAAAACTTGTGCAAAACGCTTATTAAAGGGGAAAATTCCTTAAAAATATCCAAACTAATTTTCCTTTGCTAAATAAATACACAAACTCTTTTGGCTGCCCGAAAAATACACAAACTAAATTTGTTACCCACAAAATACATGAACTTATGAATTTTGTAGGTTTCAGACCACGATTTTAACGACGTTAAATCTATTTAACAGAAAGTTAAGACAACATTAAAGCTTAATTGAACACGTGCTTAAGCCGTTAAAAACAAGGTTTCTTTCACAAAATCCCCAAATCAGTTGAACACAAACCCTAATTTCATTGAGGCCCAAATCGAATTTTCTCCAGATTCTCTTCTTCTCTAACCCTTGTTCTTCTTCTTCATGTCACGTTGAAGTCTTCGATTTCCATGTTCTCAGAGAGACAAAAAAGATGAGGTAATAATTTATCTTCGATTTCTTTGAGGTTTCTAAATCCTAATTTGAGTTTCGAAATACTAATCTGAGTTTCTAAATCCTATTTTTTGGTTTGATTGTAGTGAACTCGAGTTGATGAAGGTTAGGCTACACTATGGAGGCGTTATGGAGCACAAAGAAAACAATTTTTTTACCAAGAGGATTAGTGAATAAGGACATTGCTATCGATCCAGATTACATGACATGGTCTATGTTTGAAGGATTCTGTGAAGATAATGGGTCACATGGTGAGGTGAAACATGTATGGTACAAGCTTCCAGAAGAATCGATCGATTTGGTTAAATTGATTTATGAGATCACTTCAGATGCTTCTATTAATGAAATGTGTTGTGTAGCTATGAGAGTAGGTGGAATTTGATATCTATATGAACAGAGTGTTGGTGAAAAGGTTGATGAGGAAGTACCAAATGATGGTGAAGAAAATAGAGATGAAGGTGAAGAAGATAGAGGTGAAGAAAATAAAGGTGAAGAAGATAGAGGTGAAGAAGACAACGATGAAGAAGAGATAGACAATGAAGAATCTTCAAATGTTCGTGATGAGGTTGAGGAAGAAATCATCGAAGAAGCATGAGAAGATGTTCCATTTCAGTCACTCTTTGGAGATATTGATGATGAGGAAGTTAGAGGTGGTGCTAATGAGGAAGTTAGAGGTGCTGTTAGTGAGAAAGTTAGAGGTGCTGCAAGTGAGGAAGTTAGAGGCGTTGGTATTGAGGAAATTAGAGGTGGAGCTGATGATGAAGAAGAATTCGAGAGACAAGTAAAGGATGTTGAACATCTGGCTCCTGCTGTCGAAACTGATGATGAATGGGAAGACTTAAATCGACAGGAAAAGGTGATTTCGAGAACTACATACAGCAATGAGAAGCCTCCTTAATTGTGGTTAATGCAGACATTTTATAGTGGAGAAGAGTTCAAAGACCAGCTGTTGCGCTACGTTCTAAAGACAAATTATGATGTCAAGCTTTGCAAATGTTAGAAAACAAAGCTGGGAGCCATTTGTACAAATGAAAAATGCGATTGAAAAATTTATTGCTCAGTTGAAAAACCAAAGCGGAAATGGATGGTGAAGTCTTATGTGGATAAACATAACCATGTGAAGGGTAACAAAGCAAGGATGTTGAAGCAGGGTACAATTGCAAGGTTATATAAAGATGAAGCAAGAAGAAGGCCTGGTATTAAGTGGACTGACATCAAGGATGAGATAATGTTGAGTTACAATCTCTCAGTTTCTAAATGGATATACACGAAACCAAGAAGAATGGTTCTAGACTTGGTTATGAAAACCCAAAGGGAACAATTCGCCAAACTGTGGGATTATGAGAAGGAGTTGAGGCGTTCAAATGATAACACGACATCTGAGATTGTGACTATTCCTCGTGAAGATGGTAAGTTTGTGTTTGATAGAATCTACATTTGCTTCGAGAATCTTAGGAACACATGGAAGCGTTGTTGCCAGCCTATTATAGGACTTGATGGGGCTTCTATAAAATGAGAGATAAAAGATGAGATTCTTGCAGCTGTTGGACGAGATGTAGATAATCGGATTTATCTTGTAGCGTGGGAAATAGTTGAGTGGAAGATAATGCCTCATGGGCTTGGTTTGTTGATAAGTTGAAGACTGATTTGAGTTTAGGTTTAGGAAATGGATTCACCATCATATCTGACAAGCAGAAAGGTTTGATATATGCTGTTGCAGAACTTCTTCCCGATGCAGAGCATAAACATTGTGGTAGACACATTTTTGCAAACTGAAGGAAGGTTTATGGACAGTCAGAATATGAGGATTATTTCTGGGCAATTGCATACAGCTTCACACAAGGTGATTATCAGTACAATCTACACACTTTAGAAGTGCTTGATGCAACGTCACATCAGGATTTACTGAAAACAGAACCGGTGACATGGTGTAGAGCTTTCTTTAGTACACATGCACGATGTGAAGATGTGTGTAACAACCTCTCAGGAAGTTTCAACAGAACAATCAAGGAAGCTCGTAAGTTGCCATTGATTAACATGCTTGAGGAGATTAGGAGACTTGCAATGAAGCGTAACTCTTGAAGACGTGACAAAACTAGTGGTTGTTCTAAGCCATTTCCACCAAACATCATGGAGATCTTTGAGCAAAAACGCAAAGCAAGTAAACACTGCACGGTCATTAAAAGTAGTGAAATCTTATATGAAGTCACTGAGTTTGACTCTAGCTACGAGGTATGTCTTCCACAACAACATTGTGCTTGTAATCGATGGGACATCACTGGGATACATTGCCAGCATGCTATTTATGTCATCAATAAGCATAACAAGGAGCCTGAAGAGTGAGTGTCTTAACCTCTCTCGTGTTTGTATGCTGTCATAATTGTGGAACTTGTACTGGACAAGCTGCTCCTGAACTTCCTAAACGAAAAAGAGGACGGCAAAAAAAAACTCAAGTAAGTAACTACTTGATTTGTATATATATTTTTATTTATAGATGTGTGTGTAATTGGATTTCATATATGCTTGTCTTAATAAGGAGGATCCATGGAGCATTCAAAATGCACCGAAGAAGAGGAGGAATGCTCAAAACCAGTCCACACCCAACCCGGTTAGCACACAACCTTGTGTTGATCCACAACCTTCAACTGCTCCACAGTCTTCAAATGCTCCAAGTGTTAGAGGACGTGGCCATCCCCGTGGAAGCGGGAGAGGAAGAGGGAGAGGACGTGGTCGAAGTCGCGGGCGTGAGCCTTATGTTCCAAGAGAGTCTGGTTGCTATATTGCTCCTTACTCTGGTCGTGTCTTTGATGAATGGGGACATATTGCTGCTGATCATAATTCACAAGGTTCTCAACAAAAACCTCCAGACTCTTAGGATCTATCTCTTTCTCACTGCTAAACTCTGTTGGATGATGTTCTTCACTTATTGTTAAAACTCTGTAGGATGATGTTCTTTTCTCACTCTTAAAACTCTGTAAGATGCTGTTCTTTTGGTTGTTAAAACTCTGTAGGATGATGTTCTATGATGTTCTTTTCTCACTTATTTAAGATTGTCTATGTTATGTTTTATTGTTAACCAAGATGATACGAAGAAGACACAAAATATAACAACTAGAAAATACTTCATTGATGAAAAGGATGCTACTACAACAATCACAAACCAATACAGATCCATCGAAAATACAAAACAAGACACAAGCACTCCAAGACAAACTAAGACACATACATAATGAAACATTGAAACATAGATCCTATTGAAACATGACAACATAAGACACAAACCATAACTACTTCTTCACCATTCCAACAATGATGATGATTGTGATGACAATGAAGCATCCCCACGAAAGAACAACAAATTGCCTTACCAGTTTCTCCTTTTGAGCCAATGCTATGAGTGCAATTTCAAGATTTTTCTTTTCATCTGCGAGTCTGTCCCCTTCTTCCAACAATAATGCAGTTGAATCTCCAGCTGTGGTTTGTTGAGAAGTTATCCTAAGCGACTGTTTCAAGTCTTTGATTTCTTCTCTGACGATTCATCACGTCTATGGCCTCCCGTAAACTCTTCTTCTGCCATCCATTTTGCTCCTCTGTATCAACCCAAGTCACGAACCCATGAGAATCACACAACCAAAACCTTCGACCGGGATTGTCATCTGTCCACGCCTTTGCCATAGTCGTTTTCTTCTTGCAGTAGCATAAAGAACCATCGTACTTCTTCTTATAGGATGAGATTGCACTTGAACTCGAGCCTTCACTCTTAGCCATCTCTTTTGGTTTGTGATATACCATGATTTTAACCCGCTTTTGGTCATATTTTCTATATGTTTTTATTATAATTATCTATGTTTTGGAGTCTATTAGGTATGTTTTCAGGTTCATGAGCATTTTGTCGTAAAGTGATGATTTAGGTGCCTTATGGAGTTTAAAGGAGAGTTTTACAAGTTGCATGTGGAGATCCGACATTAAGAGACACGTATCGATTGATGCACACCTTGTGTAATCGATCGATGACTATTCCGTAGAAGTTGAAGTCGAGATACTCCATCGATCGATGTACGCAATGTACCATCGATCGATACAGAGCATGATGAGCAAGGTTTACTTGGCCAACTTGAAGCTCAAGTTCTCACAAAATTACAAGACTGCCCCTGACAAGTTTTTAACCTAATTGTACTCCATATATATAGCTATGCCTATGAGCCTTAGAAAGACATGAAGTTTTGAACCAAGTTTTGTATTCTATTTTATACTTAGCAATAAAAACATTTTCTTTTCATCTTATTTTTTTGCTATGAATCTTTTGGCTATGTCTGAGTAGATTCATATGTTAGATTTGGGGCTCAAATAGTTATGAGGGATTATCCCCAACTATGGATTGTTGAGTTGTTATATTTATTATCCAAATGAACCCTAATGCTTACCTAGACTTGCTACCAAGAGTATTGATTATGGAGTGACTGATCTAATAGTCATCTTCCTGAAATCATTTGGCTAAACCCAAACTCTATTAAGGCACGATGCGACAGCCGGTCTGATAGAAGTTCTCGGGTGAACACAGTTTCGATCCGATCTGATACTTTATATCGATCGATACTCCTCTAGAGTTATCGATCGACGGCAGCTTATATCGATCGACACAGCGATAGCAACATCGATCGATGCAGTCGGAAATCAGATCAATGGACAAGTCTAACTAGCGACAGCTATAGATTTGTCTAAGGGTTGAAGTTCTCATATATTTGCAAGTAATTCGTTAAGACATCCATAGATTTATAATCCTGATTTTCTGAATAGTAACCTTGAATCTAACTACTTCTCTTCATTGTTTACAAACCTAAAACCTATTTTCCTTAGCAACTTATCATTGCTACCTATTTTATTTACTGTTTTAAACCTTTTCAACCTAGCTCACTCACTTAGGATTATATCTTTTGTGACTCTAGTTCCTTGTGGATTCGATCCCTAAGTACTACGATTGAACCTCTTATTTGAGAGAGTAAATCACTCCTTAGGTTAAAAATTTGAGTGACATCAGTTTGTTCTGGAGATTCTGAGAAAAAAAGGAGAAGAAATAAAATTAGGGTTTGTGTTCAATCAATTTGGGGATTTTATGAGAGAAACCAAATCTTTAACGGCTTAAGCACGTGTTTCATTAAGCTTTAACGTCGTCTTAACTCTCTGTTAAATTGATTAAACGTCGTTAAAAACCCGGTGTGAAACCTACAAAACTTCATGTATTTTGTGGACAATGCAATTTAGTCTGTATATTTTTCGGGCAGCCAAAATAGTTCATGTATTTATTTAGCAAAATAAAATTAGTTTGGGTATTTTTAAGGAATTTTCCCTTATTAAAACAAAAACTTAAAAAAACAAACAAACCCCATCACTCCATCCCTTTTCTCATTTGTTGTTAGAGCATCCGAAACCGTGAGACTCATAGGAGTCCTTAAGAAAAAGGGTATTCGGATTTGGTAAGGATATTTCAGATCTTTTAAAAAAAAAAGAAAAAAAAGATGACCACTTGCGGGCTGCCACGTGTCTTCGGAACCCGCAAATATTGTAAGGATTCGCTAAGAAACAGTCCTTATTTAGGGATTTTAAGGATCAAATCCTTAACTTTTTATGAGGTCTACCGATTGTTTAATTATTTTTTCCCTAAAGACTCCCATTGTGGATGCTCTTAGACATTTATCCATAAAGACTCATCATTTTTCACTCAGTTTCGGGTTTAAAGTACCCTTCACTTCCCCCTGCCTTGATCCACCCCCTTTATGGATCCCCTGCTTAGCTAGCAAATGTTTACGAGGTGAAAGAAGGATTTGAGCAAACTTCTTGTTTACAGCTCCTCCTATGCCTGTGGAAAACTGCTTACGTGCTCCCTCTTTTTTTTTTCTGCATCACCAACCGTTGGTTCCATCACCTCTACCTTTTCCATATCAGTAGGGTTCTTTTTCTCGACAGCCTCACTCCCTTTCCTCACCTCGTCGTTGTTCCTATCAGTGAGGCGATCCTTCTCTTCTCCATCAGTAAGATTTTGGAAATCATCATCGGATTCCAGAATATCATATCCTCCATCCATAATAAACAAATTTCCTTCTAATTCCATCCCATCATCATCAATGTTCTGATTTTCCTCATCTAAAGTCTCATTACCCAAGTCTAAACATTATTTGGTTTGAATCTGTTCCACACTTACCTCTGCTGTATTGATTTGAATTTTGCTTTCCAGCTGTTGTTGCCCTGCTAAAGTAGGTGACTTGATCGTCTCCTCTACCTGGTGTCCCTTCTGTAAACCACTGTCTGGATTTGGAATCTCTCCTTCTTCTTCCCGTCTTTCTTCATGAAGATTGATCATGTGACCCTGGTTCCTTCCTAGCTCACTAAAAAGACGGTTCCTTTCAGTCTCTGCATTGATTCAAGACTTCTCCCCCGTGGTTCCTTTCAGCCTCAGCATTGATCAGACATTTATAAATGTATTTACTTAACAATAATAATATAAAATATATGTAACTACTTTAATCATAATATCTTTTTATATCTTTTAATTTTAAAAATAAAGAAATATATTTTAAAAATTTTAGAAATTTTTAAAATTTTTTTTTTCAAAGGATCTCAATTTTAAAAATATTATATAAATATTTTCACCAATTTGTAATTAATAATAAAATATTATTATACATTAATATATATTCAATTATTGTTTATAAAATGAAAAATACAACTTTATCCTATTTTTAATTTATAATCATAGTAGATCATATTAAAATAATTTTTATACTCAATTAAATAGGATAAAAGTATACTAAGTTGATAAAGTAATATACTTTATGTTAAATATATTGCTTCATGCATATACTGATCCAATTAATAAGAATACAGTAAATTCGTCAAGATAAATATATAATAAGAAAAGACAAATACATGTGATAGTTTGAAACAAATGATTAACTACAACATGTAAAATTATTATATTTTAAATAATTACAAATCTTTAATCATATGCTTAACGTTTTAAAAAATAAAATACACATATATATATATATATATATATATATAAAACAAATATCTGTAAAATATATAAATGAAAGTAAACATCCGCATGATTGCGCGGATTAAAATCTACTCATAATTAATAAAGTTGAAAATATTTTTATTTATGAATACAGAAGAGATTGTGTTGAGTTTGCTGAGTATATGTTGAGAGTCTAAGAAGATGATCATCGCTCAAGGGCTAATGGGGGTGGCGCCACTAGTACCGCTTCTTGCATATCCGGAAGCAGTTCCAGTACCCGCAGCACCATTGTGACCCGCTGCAGCACCAGCAGTGATGCCACCGAAAGCGCTACTCTCAGAAGAAGCGCTCGCGTTGGGACCTTCTGCATTGACATATCCATTTGTACTTTTATAGAGACTTCCAGATCAACTGGCGCTGGGACCGTCAGGACCAGCAGCAGCACTAGCATCGGAATTTTCTGAATTGTAGGCACCCGTATAAGCAATAGCTCTGTCAAGCTCAGCTCCTAACCATTGGTATTGGTAGTGTTGGTAATAGAGAGGCCTAATTTTGTCTCCCGGGAAACATCTTCGAGCTGCCTCGCGCCAACATTGGCACATAACACTCCTACAAAGATCAGCACAACAAACTTTGTGGCATTCATCTTTTTATTTTCTTCTAATTCAATAAAGATTGATCTTCTCTTTTTCTTTCTCGTGGTTACTTGTTTCATCTTCCATCCCAAATTTGAGCTGATATATACACACACACATATGTATCTCTCCTGAAATGTGTGCATTTCGTACAAGATAAATACATGCTTCCATGCGTTAGTAGTTACTGTTATAATCATAACTAATAGTCTTACAATATGTCAATTGTCAAAGAAATGGTACAATGTAAATGCCTATGATTATGTGACCATCAAATTTTTAATTAGTTACTTGTCCAACGTAAGAGTATTCCGGTGTAGTGAGAAGATATAACTTTCATCTATTATATTAAAAAAGAAGTTATGACTCACTCCATGTGTGTTTTTTTAGTTTGTACCATCCTTACAATTTTATAAAATTTTACATAACATCGTTATAACATCTTTTCATATTTTTAACTTTTATTTGAAATACAAATAAATATTTTAAAGAAAATTCTAACAAAATATATTAGAATCTTTTCAAGATATAGTTTCAAAATTATTTGATTAAAAGTTTAATTATCATAAAATATAATTGAAATTTTAATTCATTTTTAATTATAAACAAAAAAATTAAAATTATGTAAAATACTTTTAAAAATATCCCAAAATTTTGTTTATGTATTATGTAGGTCCAAATTAATTTACTTTTTACATATATTTCTAATTAAGAAATAAAAAAATGTATAAATTAGTAAGGTTACATAATAATATTTTTAAAATTGTTACAAAAATACAAATTTATAAGTTTTATATTTAATAATATTATAAGTCACATAAAAATTATTATAAATTGGATAGTATACAGAATCAAATCATATTTATTTATTGATAAATTTTACTATATAATTTCAAAATATTTGTATTAAAATACTCGCACGGTTGTGCGGGTCGAAATCTAGTGTTGGTTTATTTTTTAATGCACCAAGGATCGATTGCCTTTACTCTTAAGAATTGGGATATTAAATCAACCATATGTTCTGGACCTTTTGAGACTAATTAATTACTTACTGTATGTTCAAAAAACTACTTGTATGCTCATTGGTATTTATTGGTAATGGTACAGTAAAACCTCTATAAATTAATAATGTTGAGACTTTGGAATTTTATTAATTTGTAGAGATGTTAATTTATAAAACTTATTTATTTAATTTTTTTATTATTTTAAGATCTATTATTCTTTTTTAGGCAACAAGATATATTTATTCTAAACTAAAAAATATATTTGATTTTAATGTATAGACATTAACTATTATTTTTTGAATTTTTACATTCATATTAAATATATTATATTATTTGGTGTATATAATATATATATTACATAGAATGTAAATTTTATTTTAAATATATATTACTAACTCTGATCAAAAATCTATTTAAGTATTAAGAACATATAATCATAATTCCGGTTTGAATACAAAAACAAACAATAGAATGATAGGTTCTTACCTATATAAAATATGTATGCATAGAAATTATTAATTTCTAATTTTAATGGGACCATTTATTTAGATAGAATTTTCACTACAACAAATATAGGTATTGATAGCAGATTATAATAGCACAATTTTCGTAAGTGCTGTGGAAAGGTAATTGGAAGCCTGGATAACAAACTTATAGCATTTTACTTATGCTATGCCGAAAAATCAGAAAACGGAAATTAAAAACTCACTAATCATCCAATTTTTTACAATTAGCGCCAACACTTAGAAAAAAATAAGGGGTTTTCCTGGCCAATTAAAAAAACCAATACTTTTCATAGCATTAGAAAAAAAAAGAAAGAAAGCAAAAGGGTTTCTCGTTTTCTCCGTCTTCTCTTCGTCTCCACATCGAGCTCAACGCTCTCTCCACCATCTCCGACTCGATTTCTCGTCGCTCACCAACAATATTCTCTTCGCTCATCCTAACCGAGTCTCCAATTCGATTCAGCCATCATCAACTCCGAGATTCTAAATTGAAAGTGAGTTCGTAGTGTCGATAGATTCAAGTTCTGAAACTAGTTAGGTTTTGGTTGCTCAATGCTGTGATTAGTTAGGTTTTGGGTTCATATTTGTTTCCATTAATCGCAGATTTTTTTTTTTTTTTTTGCAGGTGTGGGTTCGTGTCTTCACAATCTTGCATCTTCTATATTCTGTGAAGGTTAGACACATCTATTTACTTATTCTGATTTTGTAATCCTTTGTAGACTTTTGTAGACATTGCGTTTGTTGTTTGTGGTTAACACTTTGAAGTGTAATTTGTTGTCATTGCTGCTTGAACCATGTACGCTTGTTTGAACTGTGGCAAGGGTCTTAAAAATGTTGGACAAGTCATGGGTGCATTTATGTAGGTATGTACATTTGTTAAAGTGTTCAGTTTATGCATTTCAACAATTCTTGTCATAACTTCTTTTTTATTTTGTATTTACACAAACTTAAGAGTTGATTCTGCATATGAGACAGGTGCGCGGAGTTTTGTCAATGCTGTTACTGCTAAGTTAGGAGTTAATGGGAAGATTGTATGTCCCTGCGCCGATACCGTAATCTAGATCGCCATACAAGTGAGGAGGTTGTCTCTCATTTGGTTATAAATGGAATGGATGATGCTTACAAGGTACGGTCGGATTGGTTTCACCATGGAGATGGTAACTCTGTTGATGTAGTGGAAGTTAAAGATAGATGCTGGAATGCTGAGATCCTTAGTTTATATGAAGCCGCAAACAGCTTAGTTGTAGATTTAGCGATTCGGGGGTCACAGTTACGTGAGTCATTTGAGGAAGAGGACATGAAAGAAGGTGAGTTTTTAGCAAAACTTGCAGAGGCTGAAACCCCCTTGTATCCAACGTGTGCGAGTCATAGCAAGCTATCAGCTGTAGTTTCATTGTTTAGGATTAAGTCTCAGAATGGGTGGTCAGACAAGAACTTTGATGACTTACTGCAAACATTGCCAGACATGTTACCTGAAGACAATGTTCTGCACACATCAACTTATGATGTCAAGAAGTTTTTGAAATCTTTTGATATGAGATATCAAAAAATCCATGCTTATGTGAACGACTGTTTCTTATTTAGAAAGAAGCTGAAGACAGCTGAGAGTTGCCCAAAATGCAAGGCGTCTAGATGGAAGACCAATATGCATACTGGTGAAATTGAGAAGGTGTTCCACAAAAGGTTTTGAGATACTTTCCATCAATACCTCGTCTGAAAAGGATGTTCAGATCGGACCAACTTGCAATGGATTTACGATGGAATTTCAATAACAAGAGCACAGATGGGAAACTGCGCCATCTAGTAGACTCTGTTACTTGGCAGTCTATGAATGAAAAGCATCCGTCGTTCGCAGCGGAGGAGAGGAACTTGCGACTTAGGCCTTCAACAGATGGGTTTAATCCCTTCAGTATGAAGAACAACCGATACAGTTGTTGGCATGTGTTACTGGTGAATTACAACATGGCTCCTGACCTATGTATGAAGGAGGAGAACATCATGCTCATTCTGCTGATTCCAGGACCGCATCAACTGGATAATAGTATAGATGTATACTTAGAACCCCTGATAGAAGATTTAAGTCATTTGTCGTGCATAGGCGAGTTAACATACGATGTAGTTAGTAAGATAAACTTTACGCATAAGGTACTTCTTTGGACTATTACTGATTTCCTGGCATATGGGAATCTTGCTGGTTGTAAAGTGAAGGGTAAAATGGGTTGTCCTATATGCGGGAAGCACACATAGTTTGTGGCTGTGTAACAGTAGGAAATTTGTATTCATGGGCCACCGGAAAACTTTGCCTCTCTTACATAGTTTCAGAGGAAAGAAGACTTGGTTTGATGGGAAAATTGAACATGGGACAAAGGGAAGGATACTCACGGGTAGGAATGTCTCATTTGTGCTGAGAAATTACAAGAATGTTTTTGGTAATAGAAAACAGTCTGGGAAAAAGAGAGCTGCTCGAGTTGACATACCATCTGATAACAAGGAGGAACTAAGTGAATCTAATGAAGATGAAGATATAAGAGACAAAGACGAAGAGGAATTGTCGTTCGATTTTTTTTTTCGTTGCCTTATTGAGAGGTATGTTTAAAATTTCGATTTACTAAATGTTTAATTCTATAACACTTGTTCCGATTGATTTCTTTATTTGCTTTGACATGATAAGGAGCTCTCTGTTCGGCATTATCTAGACGTTATGCATGTGGAGAGGAATGTGGCTGCAAGCTTGATTGCCACATTGTGGCAATTCAAAGGATGGTATAAAGGCTAGAAAGGATCTTGAAAGTCTTGGTATCAGGAAGGGTTTGCATCTAAAAGCTCAGGGTAAAAGGACATTACTCCCAGCAGCTCCATGGTCTTTATCAAAGTCAGAGAAACACACATTCTGTAAGCGGCTGTTTAATTTTAAAGGTCCTGATGGCTACTGTGCTAATATATCTAGTTCTATATCATTAGACGAGTGTAAGGTGATGGGACTCAAATCTCATGATTACCACATCCTAATGCAACAACTGATGCCAATAGCAATTAGGGGCTTACTACCTAAGGGTCCTAGGGTAGCCATTTTCCGTGTAAGCGCTTTCTTCAACCTTCTATGCCAACGAGTAATTGATATGGAACAACTTCAGCTAATGGAAACTGATATTGTGAAGACTATGCATTTTTGAAAGATTTTGGCCACCTAATTTCTTCGACATCGTGTTCACTTCTGTGTGCATCTAGGCAGAGAAGCTCGACTTGGTGGTCCTGTCCATTTCCAATGGATGTATCCATTTGAAAGGTATGTTTTCTTGTGAAAAAAAATATTTCTTTATCTTCCAAATGGACTTACTATTCAAATTTTATGTTCATTTAAAACAGGTACAAGAAAGTATTGAAAGACTATGTAAGTGATCTACCATGCTTTTGACCCACTTTTAACCATGGTATTGAGATGATTTTACAATATATATATGTTTTGGAGTCTATTAGGTATGTTTTCAGGTTCAGTAGCATTTTGGAGTAAAGTGATGATTTAGGTGCCTTTATGGAGCTTAAAGGAGAGTTTTCCCGAGATAAACTATGAAGATCAGACAACAAGGTCGATATCCAGAGATACATATTGATCGTTACACATCCTGTGTAATCGATCGACGACGCTTCCGTAGAAGATGAAGAATCGAGATACTATCTGTTTTGGCAGGGTATG
The DNA here is from genome assembly GCA_932364175.1 of Eruca vesicaria subsp. sativa. Lineage (NCBI taxonomy): Eukaryota > Viridiplantae > Streptophyta > Magnoliopsida > Brassicales > Brassicaceae > Eruca > Eruca vesicaria. Next base: position 19,258 of record CAKOAT010073377.1, on the reverse strand, counting down.
CTTTTGATTCTTAGTGTGCTTTTTAATACTCTTAGTGCTTTCATTAATAAAAGTATTCTTTTCATCTTATTCTCATTTTCATCAAAGGTTATAGATTTCTAGATATAGAAGAATATACAAAGAGATTTGTTGTTCAAAGGAACCAAGTGTTCAATCTTCTAATCTTATGAATTTCTATTATTACCTTGATGCTATGAATCACTTAGCCATGTCTGAGTAGATTCACTTGTTAGATTTGGGGTTCAAATAGTTATGAGGAATTAGCCCCAACTATGGATTGTTGAGTTGTGATATTCATTATCCTGATGAACCCTAATGCTTACTCTAGAGTAGCTAACTAGAGTATGATCCTGGAATGATTTAACTTGTTAATCATTATCCAGAAATCATTTGGCATAAGCTGAGATCCTCTAGGGATGAACGAGAGCCGGTCTATGATCTTGGTGAACACATATTCAATTCGATATGAAGATGTATCGATCAATACTTCTATAGAGTAATCGATCGACGGCAACCTATATCGTCCGATATCGCTGTCAAAACATCGGTCAATATTGCCGGCAGTCAGATCAATGGACGAGTCTAGATAGCGGTTGCTAATAGACTTATCTAAGAGTTGAAGTTCTTTAATATCTTGCGAGCAACTTATTAAGACATCTATAGCATTATAATCTTGATTATCTGAATAGCAACCTTGAATCTAACTACTTTCTCTTATTGATTAAAACCTAAACCAATTTTCTTGAGAAACTTACCATTGCTCACAACTGCAATTTACTTTTAAACTTAATCAACCTAGCATAATCACTAAGGATTATATCTTTTGTGTTCCTTAGTTCCTTGTGGATTTGATCCTTAAGTACTACAACTGAACCTCTTATTTGAGAGAGTAATTCACTCCTTAGGGTAATTTGAGTGATATCAAATTTGGCACCGATGCCGGGGAACTTTGATCGCCATTAGATTTAATCTGATTAGGTCTAGGTTACTTGTTACTGCTTAATCATCTTCTGACACAATTTTTTTTTTCTTGTCTTTTTTAGGTACATGCCCAGCAGTACTAGAAGCAACAAGAACACCCAACTTGTGTACTCAAAAGACCCCCACAGTTTGGAACGTAGCATCCGCAGAGACTTACGTTCCGCATCGACCGACATCAACAACTATTCGTCGACCGACACTCGCTTACCACAGTCGACCAAGACACCTTCTTCGTCGACCGATACTCGCACCTTTCCATCGATCGACATCAACGACCGTTCGTCGCCCATATCTTTCATCCGACATCGATCGATATACCTCATCTTAAATCGATCGATACTTACCGGCGAGACATGGTAGTGACTATTATTCTCACTACTAATGAGAATGGAGACCTGCGTGATCAAGATGATCACCTGCGTAATGCAGCAGGTCAGAAGCTGAATGCTCAGAAGGAAATCATTCCTGAGCAAGAAACTGCACCTACAGACCTCATTCAACCTGTAGATGAGGCTAACAGAGCTAGAACTTTGGTTGACCACAACCGTCCGGATCAGTTCTATACCAACCGATCAGCCATCCGCCCTCCTGATATTCAGAGAGGAGATTTCGAGCTCAAGCCGCAGTACTACACACTTGTAGGACAAATACCCTTCTGTGGGTTGTCCCATGAGCATCCTATGGACCATCTGGAGAGGTTCGAGGATCTCATAACTGTCATAAAATCCAATGAAGTCCCTCAAGACTATCTTCTCTGCAAGCTTTTTAAATACTCTCTATCTGGAGAAGCTTTGCAGTGGCTGAGTCAACTACCACCAGGTTCTCTCACAACTTGGAGCGACATCAAAAACGCATTCCTGCGTAACTTCTTTGAAGACTCACGCGCTGAAGAATGGAGGAGAAAAATTGCTACATTCACTCAGGATCCTGGAGAATCATTTAAAGATACATGGAACAGATTCAAATCCTACCAGCGAGATTGTCCACACCACGGATTCAACAAAGTGCAACTGCTCTGCACTTTCTACAGAGGTATCACTTTGAAGTATCAGATGGCTCTTGATACAGCTAGTGAAGGCAACTTCACCACCAGGAATCCGCAAGAGGCTGTGAAGTTAATTGATAAACTAGCTTCAAGCAACATCACAAAGAACATTGTGAAGACAAAAGCTACATCATTTCTTGGGAAGGAACATATTAATGAAGTGCAAGCACAGCTGGATAATGTTCAGAAGTTACTAAACAAACAGATTTGCTTAGTAGAGGATGTAGAAACTGTGGCTGAAGACAAATACACAGAAGAAAATGTGAACTGGATCAGTGGAGCTGGATTTCAGAGGTCTAGTAACCAAGGAGGATACAGAAACTCCGCAAGATAGAAAAGCAACTTCAACCAGAGTTCACAGAAGCCTAACAACTACAGCAGCATCAACCTCAACAAGAACAAGAGTTATGGAAACTCATTCTACTCAAATCCACCCCCACCCACCCAAGACAATAAACTAGAAGAGATGCTAGACAAGGTTCTTGAGAGTCAGCAGAAACTTCAGATGGACTTCAATGGAAAGATTGACTCTGTCTACACCAACCTCAACACAAATCTTGATGCCTTAAGCTCCTATGTTAAGAAATTAGAGACTCAGGTGGTTCAGACAGGAGAAGCACTAAAGAAGCAAGAAACTTTAGCAAAAGGAATGGGAGAGTTTGCTACTAACCACCATGTGAATGCCATCATGGATGATGACTTTTGGCAAGTGGTGAAGCATGAGAAGCTTCAAAATTCTGAAGATGAGAGGGAAACAGACATCGGATTCGATACGTATCGATCGACACCGTCTAACCAGAATCGATCGATATCACTCCTAGTGAAGAGATCGATAGACTTTGACGAGTATCGATCAATATCGATGGATTTCGAGGAAACCCCTCACGAGTGCAATGCCGTCAAGCTTATGTCAATTGAAGCATTCACAGCATGACACCCACATCCGCCCGTCCCATTCAGAATCAACACTACACCTATCGATCGACAGACAGACTCACCCGTCGATCGATACGAAGCTAGAGATATCTACCGACATACTCCAGTTGTCGCGCGATATACAATACGCCAACGTCAAGTGCAACTTCCAAAGATAGACGTTGCACGACTTAATGCACTCCGGGAGCAGTCTAAAACTCCCAGTAACCTTCCCGTCGCTATCATGAAGAGACCTACAGATATCTTTGAACCCATGGAGATAGAAAAGAAAAATCATGGAAGAGTTCTCAGAAAAAGGAAAGAGAAGATTCTCAAACCTTATTAAAGGGAAGCTAATGAGGAAGAATTGTCAAGCTTCTGAAAGAGAGTTATGAGAATACCTAAAGAGAAACCCTTTGAAGAAAGCCTACTTTTCACACAGATTGTGGATGTTTTTCAGAGAAACCAAGGAGACAGATGAAGATATCAAGAGAATGTTTCACCAAGTCAGAGACAGTCTAAAGAAGAAGATCACATTGGAAAAGAAGAGCGATCAAAGGAAGTTCACAATACCATGTTCAATAAGAGGTGTTGAGTTCCCTCGTGCTCTCTGCGACACATGAGCTGGAGTTAGCATCCTACCCAAGATCATGGCAGACCATCTAGGTCTGAAGATAGAGCCTACTGAAGAATCTTTCATCTTCGTGAATTGTTCTCAGTAGAACTCTGGAGGCATAGTTTGAAATCTTGACGTACAGATTGGAGATGCCCTAATTCATACAAACTTCCACGTTCTGGACATCAAACTCAACTTCAAGACATCTCTACTGCTTGGACGAGCCTTCTTAGCAACAGTTGGTGCTGTTTGTGACCTGAAATCCAATAAGCTCTGCCTAACCCTAATTGACCCTACCATCCACTACAATCCAGTCCAAGTCATCAAGATTCCAAGAACATAGAGCTCACCACTCGTAGCAGTTTGCTTTTGTGCCCGGGAGTATGATTCAATGGCCGAGTACGAGACAGAGCAAGACGTATCGACCGAAGCAAGCCTTATTCCATCGACCGATACCAGTCAACCGGAGTCAACCGACGAGCATACCTGGTCATCGATCGACATGATATTCCAAGAGATCGAAGAGGAGTTTCCAGACGGCGACTTTAACGTAGATGATATATCATGGATTTTACCCACTTTTAACTTTGATTTATATATGTTTTTGGAAACAAAAGGATACTTTTAGTGTCTTTTTAGAGCTTCTACAAGTTCAGGTATTCACTGGTGTAAAATGGCCATTTTGGAGCTAAAATGGAGATTTTATGAAGATATGAGCAAAACGTGTTGAAGGCATCGACCGATGCGCATTACGAGAAATCGACTGATGAAAGATCATCCAAATCGATCGATAGAAGACATTCTATATCGATCGATACATAAGTCCTCCAAAGCAATTAAATGAAGATTAGAAGCCCTAATTGCTTCACAAGATTTTTAATAATTTACACCTTAAGTCCCTGGCCACCTGTTAGGCTATTTTAAGAGGGTTTTGTACTAGATTAAGCAAACTTCTCTAGAGACCTTTTAGACCTAATTTTAGAGAAGCATCTAGCCATACTTTAAAGAAGAGCTTAGGAATTGAGATAGAGAGATCTGAACTACAATCCAGAGAAGATCTTGAACTCCCTTGCTTTAATTTTTGTTTCTCTTATTATTATTATTATTATTATTATTATTATTATTATTATCTTAAAGCATTATTCAAACCATTATGACTTTGTCTCTCATAAATATGTTTGAGTAGTCTCTCTTGTTAGATTTAGGTTTCTCATTAGGGTTGACTCATGCATTGAAGTAAACATCATTAGGGTATTTAAAATATAGTTCTAAATCTAGTCATCATGAATACTGATGTTAAGGATTGATCACCCTTACCTCTGATTTTAGGAATAATTTGGATAAGTGAGAACTTAGCAATTACCTAGATTCTAAGTTGTTTATTGAAGACTAGAGAACCCTTTCAAACCATTCTTTAGAACTCGCTGGTGCAATATCGATCGACGAGATAACCGTCCTATCGACCGATATAGCATAACAACGATCGATTGATATTTCTATCGAACTATAGATCGATATTTACTCAATGTCATCGGACGATAGTTCTTGACCCGAGATCCAGTAAGAGTTAATACCTTAATTCCTTTAAGAGTTTGAATCCAGAACTATGAATAATAAAAACCCTTTATAACTTGCATGCTTGTCATACCTGAGAAAACACCCAAGTTTAACTACCTTCTTTTCTCTTAACAAACAAATTACTTAATCAAGCAAATTGCTTGGTTACCTTTTAAGTTAATGTTTAAAATTTGCTATCTAGCTTTACTTCGAAAACTAAATAATCTGTTCCGTGGATTCGATCCCTAAGTACTACAAGTGAACCTCTTTTGATGAGAGTAACTCACTCCTAGGGTAATTTGAGTGATATCAAATTTGGCGCGAAGATGGGGACTCTTTCTTATTACAATCAGATTAAGTTTAGAATATAGTCTAGACTTTCTTTTCGTTTATTTAATTCTTTTCTTATTTCTCTGCTATCACAGGGAATTCAAGATGAAAAAGACAGATTTCTTCCATGTATCGACCGATGACGTAATACACATATCGACCGATACATTTTCCAAGGAATCGACCGATGATGTGACGCACAAATCGAACGATATGTCGACCGAGTAATCGATCGACATAAACCAACCGACATCGATCGATGAAACCCAACCGGAAGCAGGTAAGTCTTCCCTTACCAATCTTGTTAATGAGGAAGTAGTCCAAAACGAACCATTAGGTAAGAAATGCAATTAAACCAATGAATTTACAGTTAAACAGGGGACTGCAATCCCTGTCAATTGTTATCCATCTTCGACTGAAGATGTAGAAAAACTACAAGACTACTTAGATCCCATTAAGACCTATTCCAATAGGTCAGCTATTAGGTTACCAGAAGATGAAGCCAATAAGTCTACGCTTCATTTTGATTTCATCCATCTGGTACAAGAAAAATCTTTTCGTGGTTCCGTCTCAGAGCATCCACACGAGCATCTCGATTTTCTAGAAGAATTGGAACTCAGCGATATTGATCGTTGTAGATTGTTCCCTTTTTCTTTAGGAAAGGAAGCCAGAATTTGGCTAAATCAATTACCAGCGGGAAACTTAATTTGCTGGAAAGATATTCGCGCTGATTTCATTAACCAATTCTTCGATGAGACTAGATATTGGGACGCAAGACATAAACTCTCCACATTCCTTCAAGGCCCACGAGAATCTTTCAGAAACGCTTGGACCAGGTTTAAGGAACATCAGCGAGATTGTACCCACCATGGTTATTCGAAACCACAGCTCCTTAAATTTTTCTACGGAGGCCTCGAGCTAGATTACCAGATCACACTAGATAATGCGAGTAATGGAAATTTCAACTCCAGGAATCCTGAAGAAGCAAATCAGTTGATTGAAAATATAGCAATGGGTAAATCTTATGAAAATAAAGATAAGGAAAGAGAAGCTCTAGAAATGACCTTCAACTAAATGAAATTAGGAAGTGTTTGGATCTCCTTCATTCTTTTTTTTTTTAAAAAAAGAACCTGGTATTACGCAGAGCAATAAGGATACTCATTCCATAGAGCAAACGCTCCTTGGACATGAAAACCCTCATGAAGACCTTTTTGACACAGATAGTTTTACCCAAAACTATGACACCCTCGTCATATCACACAGCGGGAGAGCCAAAACCGTTTTAAACCATGTCTTCACGGGAAATCAGAGGCTGAGCCATGACCTAGACGTCAAATTGGATGGTGTCTGCTGCGTAATGTCGAAGGAATTTGACATTTCGCGTAAGCAAATCAGAAGTCTAGAAGGCGATATTGCCAATTGCGCTACCACTATCAAGAGGGAAGCAGAACGTCTACAAGGCAAGACTGACACAAACCCTAGACGTCAGGTAAGTGCTATAATGCTAAGGAACAGAAAACAGCTAACTCCGATCATTAGAGAAAACCACCATACGGAAGGAGACACTGATGTTCCAGAATCGGAGAAATCCATTCCCAACCCCGTGCTTCTCCGCGATTTAAAATCTGAGCTCCAACAAAACAAAGCAAAGAATAAAGATTCTAGGGGAACTGAGAAACCAGTAATCATTCCCGAAGATGAGGAAGTTGTCGAGGTCGTTCGATACGAAGAGCCCGATGTCGAGCGTCACGAGGACACCGAGGTTGACCGACACGGAGATATCGGTATCGCTCGACAATCACCCACGAATTCGAAAGAAAGACAAACACCCAACGAACCAACCATAGAACAGGTGTACAACACCTTACCTCCCTACCCTCCCAAGTTTAATACTAGACACAACATGGATAAGGAAATTTGCAGACGAGCTTTCGAACGAGTTATGGTAGAAATGTCACTTAGTGACGCCCTCAGCATTTCACCAACCATAAGACAATATGTCAAAGGAATGAAAACGAAGAGTTTCTCAACAGAAAAACGCAATGTAATGATGGTTTCAGCAGAAGCTAGCGTCATCATTCAAACCCCAAAGAAGCGACCAGATCCTGGTAGTTTCGTTTTCAAGTGCACAATTCCAAACCAGCTATTCCCGCGAGCACTCTGTGATCAAGGCTCTAGCGTAAATTTAATGCCGCACTCCATTGCAACATTCCTTGGGTATACTAAATTTACACCGGCCAATATCCAACTAGTACTTGCTGATAGATCGGTTAGGATTCCAGAAGGTGTACTTGAAGATGTACCAGTAAAGATCGACAGATGCACTGTTCCTACAGATTTTGTTGTGCTGCATTACAAAAACGAGCCTAGCAAAAGCGACCAGATCCCATCCTACTAGGTAGATTCCTTGCTACTGCAGACACCATTATTGATGTCAGAGAAGGACGGATGAATCTTAACATAGGAAACATCCCCATGAGATTTGATATGCAAAAATTCATCACACTTCCTTTAATAGATAAACAATCATCTTATGTGGACGAGGTGGATGAACTGACCCAAGAATCTTTTGAGAAGTTGTACTCGGATGATCATTTGGAAGATGCACTTGTATCTGCTCAGAACGAAATTTTTGGCATAGACAGCAGAGCAACCGAGTGCGATCGTCTCATAGAAACTAGGAAAAGATCCTCACGCATGGAAACCAACAGTGATGATGGATCAGAGATCGACATCGATCGATATCCTAAAAGCAGTATCGATCGACACCCGCCATCCGTTGGAAATCTCACTAAGGAAAAAGCACCAAAAGTGGAGCTTAAGCCGTTACCTTCTGGACTTAAGTATGTGTTTCTTATGGACGATTGCTATCTTGTGATAGTTAACGCAAATCTCACTAACGGGGAACTTGCTCTATTGCTGAACAAGCTTCGCAAGCATAGAAACACACTTGGATACTCTTTAGATGTCATCCCAGGCATATCTCCTGACCTTTGTATGCATCGGATTCATCTGGAGGACGAATCCAAGTCATCTGTAGAGCATCAGAGACGACTATACCCAAATCTCCAGGAAGTCGTCAGGAAGGAAATATTAAACTGCTATATGTAGGGATAATTTATCCAATCTCTGATAGCAATTGGGTAAGTCCAGTCCATGTTGTACCAAAGAAGGGAGGTATTACAGTCGTCAAGAACGAAAAAGATGAACTTATCCCAACAAGGACTAAAAGCGACATCGAATGTGCATCGATTATAGAAAACTGAATTCCGCTACTCGGAAAGATCACTTTCCTCTGCCTTTTATCGACCAGATGTTGGAAAGATTAGCAAATAACCATTACTATTGTTTTCTTGATGGGTATTCCGGATTTTTCCAAATCCCGATACATCCAGATGATCAAGAAAAGAAAACATTCACGTGCCCCTATGGAACCTTCGCCTATCGGAGAATGCCATTTGGTCTGTGTAACGCCCCAGCTACTTTCCAACACTGCATGATGTCAATCTTCACTGATATGATAGAAAATTTCATGGAAGTATTCAAGGATGATTTCTCAGTTTATGGATCAAGCTTTAAAATTTGTCTCGACAACCTATGCAAGGTTTTGGAGAGATGTGAGGAAAAGAATTTGGTCCTAAACTGGGAAAAGTGTCATTTCATGGTTAATGACGGAATCGTGCTCGGACAGAAAGTGTCCGCAGCAGGAATTGAGGTAGACAAAGCAAAAATAGAAGTGATGATGAGTCTACCACCCCCAACTAACGTCAAAGATATCAGGAGATTTCTTGGAAATGCAAGCTTTTATAGAATATTTATAGAGGATTTCAGCAAGATAGCCAGACCCTTGACCACTCTCCTTTGTAAAGACACTAAATTCGATTTCACACCGGATTGCCAGCAGGCATTTGAAAAGATCAAGAAGGCACTGATAACTGCCCCCGTCCTACAAGCACAGGACTGGAACCTCCCATTCGAGATAATGTGCGATGCGAGCGATTTCACTGTAGGAGCAGTTTTAGGGCAACGAAAAGAGAAGAAGCTACATGCTATCTATTACGCCAGCCGAACTCTGGACGACGCCCAAAGGAACTATGGAACAACCGAGAAAGAACTACTTGCAATAGTATACGCTTTCGAAAAATTCCGTAACTATCTAGTAGGCTCGAAAGTCATTGTTCACACTGATCATTGTTGGTGTCAAAAACCGTAATCTAGAAATCAACGTCTACGATAACTTCTGTAAAAGATGGAATCATTGCTTTCTGCAAGAATTATTAAACTCGAGAAATCGTTTTATAAAACTAGAAAAATCATTTTATAAAACTCGAGGTTCGTTTTATAAAACTCGAAGAATCATTTTATAAGACTCGAGAATCGTTTTATAAAACTCGAAGAATCGTTTTATAAAACTAGGAGAATCATTTTATAAAACTCGAGGATCGTTTTATAAAACTCGAAGAATCGTTTTATAAAACTCGAGAATCGTTTTATAAAACTCGAAGAATCATTTTATAAAACTCGAAGAATCGTTTTATAAAACTCGAGAATCGATTTATAAAACTCGAGAATCGATTTATAAAACTTGAGAATCGTTTTATAAAACTCGAAGAATCGTTTTATAAAACTCGAAGAAACGTTTTACAAAACCGCGAAAAACCAAAACCGCCGTAGAACGCGAACTAGCTTTGTCCCGGCTAGTTCGCCCAACGGCGAACGAAGACAAGCCGTCTTTGTTCGCCGGTGGGCGAACTAGCCCCGTGCCGGCTAGTTCGCCCAACCGCGAACTAAGCCAAGCCGGGTTAGTTCGCCCAACGGCGAAATAAGCCATGACCGGCTTAGTTCGCCGTTGGGCGAACTAGCCACGTCCCGCCTAGTTCGCCCAACGACGAACTAAGCCAAGCCGGCTTAGTTCGCCGTTGGGCGAACTAGGAGCGTCCCAGACAGTTCGCCGACCGGCGAACTGGACCGGTCCGGCTTGGTTCGCCGTACGTCGAACCAACCATCCCGCGTCTCGATCTCCCGCATCCCCGATTCAGTGCTTACGACCTTCGACACGGCCGTGTTCTGAACCACGGTCGAAATGCCTCCCGTTCCGTCTCGATCCGACCTATCATTCGAGTTTTATGATAAAAACCGTAAAACTTTGTTTTCTCGGAAAGAACTCGAGGAAATCGTATAAAACGGCAACGGTTAAACGAAACACCGAATATTGCCTAAACTATACGATTTATTCGAGATTTTTTCTTAAAATCATAAAGACGTGTTTTTAATAAAAACGTCGAGAAAATCGTAAAAAACGGCAACGATTAACCAAGAAACGAACACAGCTAAACTTTACGATTAACTCGGGGAATTTACTGAAAACGGCATCGGATCAGGAAACGATCTCGTATAAAGTCATAAAACGGATTTATCGTAAAACGACCCGAAAGGTCTTAAAACACGATAAAAATCCGTCTCGCAATCTTAACGAAATCTAACCTGAAGATACGATAACATTTTGATGGTTTACTCGCAGAAGAAAGATAAATGTCAAGTTTGAAGATAAATGGAAGATTTCCGCGGGGAAAAAGGAAGGATCGAGAAAAATGGAAGATTCCCAATAAACTCGAATCCGGGCAAAATGGAAAGACTGAACCGCCTGGGAGAGGAGTATATAATCCAGAGGCATAGGGCAAGAGCAGAGGGACGAAATCAGACCTAAAAAGGCGGCTGTTAGATTAAGAATTTAGGACTTAGCGTTTAGACTAGCAATCCAGCTCCTTAGAAAGTTTCGACGTCTAAGTTCTTCAATTCTCTTTTGTAACAGTTGTCGATCTCTTAATAAATAAAAGCGTTCACATAAATTCTTTATTTTCTGTTCTTCGTTGTTCATCCATATTCTGTTAATTTCGTTTGTTTTAGTGATTTCCGCAGAGATCCAGGACCTCGGGAAAATTAGGGTTTTACTCTAAGTTTCCATATTTGACGGAAAATTGACAGTGTGGATTTCGGTTCCCACAGTTTGGCGCTAGAAGGAGGGGGGGGGGTCGGATTCTCTTACACAATAATCGCTAGAACAAATGAGAAAAGACATGCCTAATCTAAACAGTGATGTCATCTCATTCTAGAAAAGAGCAACAATCGATTCGATCAAACCTCTCAACGATCTTCTCGTTATTGAGCTGACGATCCAGAATATGGATGTCGCAAGGATATTAGTCGATACCGGAAGCTCGGCTGATATCATCTTCAAAAATACTCTAGAGAGAATGGAAATCAATATGTCTGAAATTGCGGAAAACGTAAGCCCGCTAGTAGGACTCTCGGAGGAGATCACCATGACCCTCGGAAGGATCAACCTGACGGTTCGCGCCGGGAGTATAGTGAAAAACATTGAATTCGATGCAAGTGATTCTGTCGACGTACCATATGTGTCTCAAGTTCCCGACTCCGTGCGGGATCGAGATTATATGGGGAAATCGAAGGAGCTCGCAATTTTGCTACGCCGCGGATTTAAAACGAAAAAATCTGCCGGTCGATGAAAGAAAAAGAAGTCGACGGCCCTCGACAACTCCCCAAAGCAAGATAAAACGGAACTCTTCTGGCAGTTGCGAGCAGCTGAGGCTTTGGAAGGTAAACGCGAGCCAACCTGCGAACCTGTCATCTCAGTGTGCATCGACGAGAATTTTCCAGAACGCTGCGTCGAAATCAGTGCAAACCTGAGCGAGACCTTAAAAGTTGAACTCCTGACATGTCTTAAGCAAAACTCGAACACGTTCGCTTGGACTGTGGAAGATATGCCAGGAATCGACATCAACATCACATGTCACGAACTTAACGTTGACCCAACATCCAAACCCGTCAAACAAAAAAGACGAAAGCTGGGGCCAGAACGCGCCGAAGCGGTCAACAGCGAAGTCGACATACTCCTCAAAGTGGGATCGATTACGGAATTTCGGTATCCTTATTGGCTCGCCAACCCCGTCGTCATAAAGAAAAAGAACGGAAAATGGCGAGTTTGCGTTGATTTCACCGATCTTAATAAAGTGTGTCCAAAATATAGCTATCCGCTGCCACACATCGATCGTTTGGTCGAGGCAACCGCGGGAAACAAAATCTTATCTTTCATTGACGCCTTCTCGGGGTACAATCAGATCATGATGAACCCTGACGGTCGGGAAAAAACCGCATTCATAGCTGATCGCGGAACTTACTGCTATAAAGTGATGCCTTTTGGCCTTAAGAACGCTGGTGCGACTTACCAACGACTCGTCAATCGCATGTTCGTCGAACAGCTCGGAAAAACAATGGAAGTGTACATCGACGATATGCTTGTAAAATCACTCGAAGAGCGAGATCATGTCATGCACCTCCAAGAATGTTTCGAAAGGCTCAAGCTTCATAACATGAAGATGAACCCTGCGAAGTGTCGATTCGCCGTCGCATCCGGAGAATTTCTAGGGTATCTCAACACTTACCGCGGGATCGAGGCCAATCCGAAACAAATCACGGCATTGATAGAAATGGTTTCTCCCAGAACAAAACGCGAAGTACAAAGACTGACCAGCAGGGTCGCAGCACTTAACCATTTTATCTCGCGATCAACGGACAAATGTCTACCTTTCTACGAAGAATTAAAAGGAAACAAAAAGTTCGAATGGTCCGAAGAATGCGAGAAAGCTTTCCAACAGCTAAAACATTACCTAGCTACCCCGCCAGTACTCGCGAACCATTATTTCTCTATATCGCAGTATCGACGACCGCCGTAAGTAGCGTCCTTATTCGGGAAGAACGAGGCGAACAAAAGCCAATCTTCTACGTAAGTAAGACGCTACTAGACGCGGAGACGCGATATCCGATGATGGAGAAATTGGCTTTGGCCGTAGTCATGTCAACAAAAAATTTGAGACCATATTTCCAATCTCAAACCATCGTCGTGCCCACCTCGTTCCCTCTCCGCACCATTTTGCATAGTCCCAGCCAATCGGGAAGATTAATGGGCGATCGAGCTGAGCGAGTACGATATTGAATATCGCGCAAAGACTTGCGCGAAATCGCAAGTACTCGCGGACTTCATAGTGGAACTCCCAACGGGAAGCACGTCCAACCAAGAGCCGAACTCGACTTGGATCTTATACGTTGACGGATCCTCGTCCAAACAAGACTCCAGGATCGTCATCCGACTCGCATCCCCAACGGGAGAAGTATTGGAACAGTCATTCCGATTAATTTTCCATGCTTCGAACAACGAAGCCGAGTATGAGGCCTTGATCGCAGGACTATGATTAGCTCACGGACTGAAGATTCGTAATCTTCACGCATACTACGACTCCCAGTTAGTTGCTAGTCAGTTCAGCGGAGAATACGAAGCAAGGGGCGAGAGAATGGAAGCATATCTAATCTTGGTAAAATATCTGACCCAGAAGCTCGACCAATTCGCCCTGACTAGGATCCCTCGAGCGGAAAACGCCCAGGCAAACGCCTTGGCCGCCTTGGCATCCAGCTCAGATCCTGGTATGAGCAGGGTAATTCCCGTTGAATTCATCGAACACCCTAGCATTGGACCACCCATAGTCATAAACCTGATCAATGAACCAGAGGGCGATATGGACGAAAACCATCCAGCCAAAGATCGGTCCGATTACTGATTCGATCGTCCGTGGATGGAAACGATTCTCGCATACATAACCAACGGAGAACTTCCATCGGAAAAATGGGCAGCCCAAAAATAAAAACTCAGGCCGCACGGTATGTTGTAGTTGACGGAGAACTTTACAAATGGAGATTCTCCGGACCACTAATGACTTGCGTACAAGGGAAGAAAGCGCAGCGGGTAATGCAGGAAGTGCACTCCGGATCTTGCGGAAACCATTCCGGCGGAAGATCTCTCGCAATAAAAATCAAGCGCCACAGATATTTCTGGCCAGTGATGATAAAAGATTGCGAAGATTTTTCGCGAAAATGCGAGAAGTGCCAGCGGCACGCTCTGACTATTCACCAACCTGCTGAAGTTCTTTCGTCTATCTTGGCGCCGTATCCGTTCATGTGGTGGTCGATGGATACAGTCGGTCCAATGCATGCGTCAAAACAAAAACGCTTCCTTCTGGTTCTGACTGACTTTTTCTCTAAATGGGTCGAAGCCGACTCTTACGCAAGCATCAAAGACACCCAAGTAGAAAGTTTTGTATGGAGAAACATAGTCTGTAGACATGGGGTACCATACGAAATCGTAACAGATAATGGATCTCAATTTATCTCGACTAGATTCGAAGCTTTTTGCGAAAAATGGAAGATACGATTGACCAAATCGACTCCAAGATATCCTCAAGGCAACGGACAAGCCGAGACCATGAATAAAACTATCCTCGACCGTCTCACGAAACGCCTCTACGCCAAAAAGGGAAAGTGCGCCGAAGAGCTCGAAGGAGTTTTATGGTCGCACCGCACAACCCCGAGGCGAGCGACGGGCGAAACTCCTTTTGCCCTCGTATGCGGAACATAATGCATGATTCCCGCGGAAGTCGAATTTGTAGGAGTACGCAAAAGGCTGCTCCCAGAAAGAGAAGAGTCAAATAACTTAATGCTTCTCGATGAACTCGATCTGATTAACGAACGACGGGATCAGGCGCTCGTTCGAATTCAAAACTATCAGCAAGCGGCCGCAAAGTACGACAACACAAACATACGCGGCCACAGATTTCACGAAGGCGAACTAGTCTTACGAAAAGTCTTCCAAAACACCGCAAAACGAAATGCCAGTAAATTGGGAGCAAACTGGGAAGGATTGTACAAGGTCATAAAGGTAGTCCGACCTGGAGCATACAAAATCCTAAACATGCAGGGCATCAAAATTCTCAGATCCTCGAACGCGATGCATCTCAAAAAATACTATCACTAGGCGACGCGCCCGCAAAACACTGAACTATGAGACAGCTTGATCCCCTTAAAGTGTACATAGGCATCTTGTCGCAAAACAAGACCAGCCGTCCCCCCTCGTTAAAAAGGGGGGGGGAGTAGGTGAGTATACGTATACTCGTATACTCCCGAAATTTCAAATTCGAAATTTCTCAAACTTTTTCAACAAACGTATCAAAAGAAAAAATGAAATTCTGAATATAGCGAGACGTCGCCAATGTTCGGAAAACCGTTCCTCTCCAAAAATAACCAACAGTCCACCCGCGACTATAAAACACACACAACTTCTTGATATACAATCCCTTCGCGAAGATCTAAACTACGTAAACATCTATCACTTAAAAATAGTTTGTTGCTGATCTTAACAAACTCACAACAGTCCTAAACAAACTTAAGTTATCTCGCAGAGATAGCTCTCGAACACCCGACACAAGGGTAATAGCGCTATAAAAAGAAATCCAAAATTTTGGTCAGCACTGCCGGGCAACTTAGAAATTGTTCCCGGTGAGATGCTTGGTTCCAACCAGACGAATCGTATAAGCCGAGAAGATACCGCGGATTCTAAATCGGTATGGAATCAGGTTAAAATCGCAACAGGCAAAACGAAAGCCGACTAGTCATCGCACAGCCTCAATCCGAAAGTAAACCTAGGTCTTGCCCTAAATCCAGCACACTGGTCGCTAATGTCTCAAGGCATGAATCGAGATCCCAAAGGCATGTCTCTTTGTCTATATCTAAACGTTCACTCGATTTGCTAAACATCCTAAAACGAGCAAACGAATAAGGCGATACCCTAAGGGAAAGGAATGCGAGACGACAACTCGTGGACCTCCCGCAATACCAACTCAAAGCAATAAGTTTAAACGAAAAACTGATTATTCATTACGAAAACAAAAGTTGCCGAAGCAACAAGGGATTCAAAGCCGTAAAAGGCCAGTCCCGAACAAGTACAAAAGCCATAGTCGGCTAACCGCATAAAGATCTATTTTTTTTTATTAAAAAAAAAGTCCCGTTTCAGACTACATCTTCAAACATCCTCCGCACGCGGAACCTCATCCTCATCCATCGCATTACCTTCACCTTCGATAGCAATCTCCGGGCCGTCATTCTCGTCTGTATCTGGCTGAGGCACGTTTTTGGCAGCAGGAGCTGGATCGGAATCACTTCCCTCGACATGAATAAATCCTTCAGTCACACGGACAGCTGATTCCTCAAAACTCTTCATCTTGCGCTGAAGTCTGCACAGCTCCGAAGCCTTGGATTTCTTCGCATCCTTCGCCTTGATCAAAGAGACCGCGGTCTTTCCGAGATCGCGCTCCAGATCGCTCATCCTAGCATCAAACCGAGAAACCTCCGCGGAATGCACGACCTCTATCACCTTCAGTTTCCCCTCGAGCTGAGCAGACCTCTCCTGCGACTCGGCCAACTCCTTGGCTAGACGCTCAACTTTGGACCCACACTCTTTGATCATCCCGTCGATCAACGAAACAAACTAGAAAAACCAAGATAGATGGTCAGATACGAATATATTGTTTAAAACATACGCTTGCGAACCTGTACCTTGGTATGCTGTTGCGACATCGAAACCAAGCTTGCACTACAAGAAAACTAAGGCTTTACTAGGAAAATAATTCCTCGTAAAAATACTACGAGTTTACTTCGAGTTTACGAGGAAACCACTTTTCCTCGTAAAGTTCTCGTAAACGTACGAAAAAACAATTTCCTCGTAAACTCGTAGTAAACTTACGAGGCCCTTAAGAGGAAAAAGTTATTTTCCTCGTAAACTCATAGTAATTCTTTTCCTCGTAAAGTCCTAGTAATTTTTTACTATGAAATTAGGAGGAAAATATTTGTTACTACGAAATTAAGAGGAAATGGATAGAAAATATCGAATTTAAATCAAAAACGTGTTTTGTACCTACTTTTCCTAGCAATTTCCTAGTAAATTCTCAGATTCAAAAATTTCTATAAATACCACCATATGTGATTCATTTGAAACACACCAAAAAAAATCAGCTATAAGCTTGATAAAACACAAAAAAAAATGTCCGGCCCGGGAAATATTTTCGAGTTGCGGAAGTTGATGTATTCACACAGAGATAATAACAGGAGGGTGACGAAAGAATTTCTCTAAGGGTTGGAGACGTTTATTCATCAAACAGATTCTACACCACTCACGCAGGAAAGTGGTAAGATGTTCTGTCCTTGTTGGAAATGTTGCAATACCAGATTAGGCCCTCGTGAAAATGTTTGGAAGCATTTAGTAAATATAGGTTTCATGCCATATTATTATATTTGGTATCAACATGGAGAAGATGCTAGTTGTAGGAATGAAGTTAGCAGTAGTAATAGCAATTTTTCAGATTGAACCGGTTGAGCATTTGCGTAATGAAGGTAGCAGTAGTAATAGCTATCATCACCAAGAGGAACAAATGGTAGATTGTGATAGAGTTCATGATATGGTAGGTGATGCCTTTGTAACTCATGATGATGATGAAGTTGAAGAACCTAACTTAGATGCCAAAAAGTTTTATGAAATGTTAGATGCTGTGAATGAGCCAATTTATAGTGGTTGTAGAGAAGGTCTGTCTAAATTGTCGTTGTCTGCTAGAATGATGAGTATTAAAACCGATCACAATCTACCTGAAAATTGTATGGATGCATGGGTAGACTTGTTTAAAGAGTATTTGCCAGAAGACAATGTGTCTGCTGAATCTTATTATCAGATTCAGAAATTGGTATATAGTCTTGGGTTGCCCTCGGAGATGATAGACGTTTGCATCGACAACTGCATGATTTACTGGGGAGATGATGAGAAGTTAGAAGAATGTCGATTTTGTAAGAAGCCACGCTTCAAACCGCAAGGTCGAGGGCGTAATAGGGTACCGTACCAAAGGATGTGGTACCTACCAATCACAGATAGATTGAAAAGATTGTACCAATCTGAGGAGACTGCGGAGGGATGAGATGGCACGCCGAGCATACTCAGACGGATGGAGAGATGACTCATCCATCAGATGCAAGAGCCTGGAATCATTTTAACAATGTACATCCACATTTCGCTAGCAATAGCCGGAATGTGTATCTTGGATTATGCACTGATGGATTTAGTCCATTTGGAATGTCTGGGAGACAATATTCATTGTGGCCGGTCTTTCTTACACCGTATAACTTGCCACCAGAGATGTGCATGCGATGAGAGTTTCTATTCATGAGCATATTAATACCTGGTCCAAAACATCCAAAAATATCTCTCGACGTTTTTCTACAACAATTGATAAAAGAGTTGCAAGATTTGTGGTCAACAGGGGTGAGGACATATGATTGTTCAACAAAAACAAACTTTACGATGCGAGCGATGCTTTTGTGGACCATAAGTGATTTGCCTGCATATGGTATGTTGTCTGGGTGGACTACACATGGGAGATTAGCTTGTCCGTGTTGTAATGGAATGACAGATGCGTTTCAGTTGAAGCATGGTAGGAAGACTAGTTGGTTCGATTGTCACCGTCGATTTCTTCCCATTCACCACCCATACCGAAGAAACAAGAAATTGTTCAGGCACAAAAGGGTTGTCAGAGACACTCCTCCTCCATATTTAACTAGAGAACAAATCGAAGCGCAAATCGATTACTACTGTGCTCTGGAAACAGCTCCCCGTGGTGGGAATTGACATGTTCCCAGTAATATGCCTGATTCTTATGGTGTTCAGCAGAATTGGCACAAAAAGAGTATATTTTGGGAATTGCCATATTGGAAAGATCTTCTTTTGCGCCACAACCTCGATGTGATGCATATAGAGAAGAACTTTTTTGAGAACATCATGAACACTATATTGAATGTCCCAGGGAAGACGAAAGACAACGTAAAATCAAGGTTGGACTTACCCGATATCTGCTCAAGGAGTGAGCTAC
>CAKOAT010073266.1:95853-109952 GCA_932364175.1 Eruca vesicaria subsp. sativa | reverse complement strand
TTCCCGATTTAAGTCAAATCTGGGCGAAATGGAAAGATCGGATAGCCAAGATGAGGAGTATATAAAGAAGAGGTCTAGGGCAGAAGCATACACACGAAATTCAGAGCTCTCACCACCAAAACTAGCAATTAGGAATATTTCCGTTTTTCTGTTAGCGAGCTGCGTCTCAATTAGGGTTTTCTAGTTCTTACGCTTTCGATGATTCTTTTTGTAACCAGTTCAACGCAGATTCGGAATAAGAACCTTCTTGATCTCAAACCTCTATTATTTTCGTTTTCATTTTAAAGTTATCGTTTTCTTATTTTCGTTGTGCGGTTCTCGCAGATAGCCGATTCCTCTGGAAACTTAGGGTTTTTCCCGAAGTTTCCTTATCTACGATTTATTTGACAGTAGGGTGAAATCGACTCCCACAATAAGCTAAGGCAATTGGCGGTCGCAATCGTGAAACCAAAACGGGCAAACGTTACGCCACCGCCCGCGGAAAACGACCCAAAGCAAGCAACGGTCGAGAAACAACAAGTTTCTGCGCCCATCGCTTCTACCCAACCGGAGGAGACAAACCCGGACAAAAACATCGATCCAGCGAATGAAGTGTTCGAGAAATCTGCAACAGCCGAGTAATCATACTCGCACAAACAAACAAAACTACGAGATGGCTTGATTTCCGAAAGGAATACGTAGGCAGCTCGCCTAAAGACGAGTTCAGCTACCCCCCTTTCCAAAACAGGGGGGGGGGGGGCGGGGCGGGGGGGGGGGGTGCGTATATGAGTATTCGTATACTCGCAAATTTTTAGAACATTCGCTTTGTAATCAAAATTTTTTTGAAACTTTTTTAATAAAGGCAAAGTTAGAACGTTATAAAATTTCCGCTACTATCGAAAACGCAAAAATAAAGTCCAAACATCCATAAAACATTTCTGCAGTAACAATTACTTAATCACTTAATCATCTCAACAAAAACTCGTACACCAAATACTTTCAGAGAAGATTGGCGAGACGTCGCCTAAATTCTCGAGAAAAACATTTTACTAAGTCCGTCCGCGACTATAAAACACACAAACGCTCGGCGATTGGCCCCGTCCAGCACGCTAGCCGTCTTAAACAAACACATCAACCAACTGGTCCGCATACATCCGACTAGGATAAAATAGCGCTCTATAAAAGTAATCCAAATTTTTGGTCAGCACTTCCGGGCAACTTAGAAATTGTTCCCGGTGAGATGCTCGATTCCAACCATACGAATCGTATATGCCGAGAACCTATCGCGGATTCTAAATCGGTATGGAATCAGGTTAAATTCGCAACAGGCAAAAGAAAGCCGACTAGTCATCGCATAGCCTCAATCCGAAAGTAAACCTAGGTGTTGCCCTAAACCCAGCACACTGGTCTCTAACGTCTCAAGGCATGAATCGTGATCCTAAAGACATGTCTCTTCGCTCACATCTAAACACTCGTGAAAACCAAAACATTCTGAGTTGACGAACCGGACGATTTACACCAAGAGTTAGATGCGAGACGACAACTCGTATTCTTCCCCCTACTTCTAAAACGAAACACAAATTTCATACTTAGAAAATACTTTTTTATTAAAAAGCCTTCAAATACACACCGCCCAGCGGCAGGGATTCAAAGACACCAACAGCCAGTCCCGAAAAAACAACAACGAAATCGTAAAAGCAATAACATCACACATTGAAGTCATCAAACACGGACATCAATGGAATCGATCCATGGCTGGTCGACTTCGCCGTCCACATCCGGGATCCCAGGTCCGGTTTCAACTGAATCTGGCGACACAACAATATGGCTCCACTGATCCCACATCTGCTTCCCGGGATTAACAAACTCGGCTTTCTTCTTCTCTCTCTTAGCCAGACGCGCTATTTGCTTTGCAATAGCAACCTCATACGAATAGTCCGGGTCCTGGGTAAGGTGCAAACCCCCGACTACACCCCGACACTTGCGGAAATCGCCGTTCGCCCTTTTTGCATCTTCAAACTCCGCATAAAGAGGCATGAACCGCTCATGGCGAGCCATCAACTCTGCAGCAACCTCTCTTTTGCCCGCTCTACGAGCACGACGAACCATCGTGTCAGAAAGCTCTAAGCTTCGACGAGATTCAGCTGCATACTCCTCCCTCACACGAGCAGCCTCCCTTGCGGCTAGGTCCAGGGCACGAGAGAAACTGGCATCGATCTCTTCTTTGAGACGAGCAGCCTCTGCCTCCGCTGTTGCAGCCCTAGATTCGGCTTTGCAAAGTTCTGCACTACTCGCATTCACCGCTTCGTTCATAAAGCGGAGGCCCTGCGAAACGTGAAAAATCCTCCTTTATAAAAAAATATATATGATAATAAAAGAGGCGACCGCGTATAATACCAAGATAAAGCAAAACAGACATACCTTGTTAAAAAGCCTTGACGCCTTTGCAAACGGTGTGTCGGCCGATTCTCGGGATGATGTCTCGGCCGGATCAAATTCAGAGGCCGAAAAGTCAATAAGATCTTCGGTATTAATATCATCATCGAACGCTCGACCACAACCATTCGGAACTTGTCTGTCCTGCGGAGATCTGGACCTTTCCCTCTCCTCTGCACTGTCATCCGCCTCGACCTCAGTACGACTATCCCGAGAGAAACCGGATGAATAATAGGCAATGGCGCGATGGATAATTTTCGGAGAAAAATATCCCCAATGAAGTGGGCCGCCACGAAGAAGGTTCATGACCTCCGGGAAATCGTCAAGCATCGGCCTGCAGGGGATAGACACTGCAAAACGCACGAAAAGGTTAAAATCTATATATGTACAGATATGTAGATCATGCCAATAAAATACCAGTTGCCGCCCACACGGTCCTGAACAAAGGAATACAACTTTCCTCCACCGACGCGCTATCAATTTTGACATAGAAGAACTGATCAATCCAATCGTGATCATTCGAGGCAAGCCCGCTGATAACCGTCATTTCTTGCTGAGAGGTTAGGTAAAAGCTGCCCTCTCTTCCGCGCTTGAACGTCAACATAGCCAAAAGATAGTCCACGTTAAGGGACATTCCGCGCTCGTAGCCTAGCACCAAGATCCCAACAAGGTGCTGCAACCCACTAAGACGTAGCTGGCTGAACGGTACGCCAAACCTATCCAGGGACTCGACAATGGTTCGAGGAATAGGGAACCATAACTGACAGTTCAGCAGAAAGGCTTCAAAGCACGTAAAATAACCCGGAGACGGATTCTCGGCATCCTGGCCTTGAACGGGAAGGCAAAACTGAACCGACTCAGGGATTGCACGAAGATTCCTCAAAACCCTGAGAGAACCGATAGTACTCGCACTCGGAACGACCGTTTTATTCTGAAGCTTATCCTTCTTCGGAACCAAGAAACTTGAAGGCGGAACCTCGGCGGCCTCCAAGGCTAACCTGTATTCCAAAAACTCTTTCTCAGTCGTGAAAAAGCGCCGAGAGATCGGCCTTGGAAGGGCACAACCGCCAGAGATGTCAAGGTCGCTCGGGTCAAAAATCGATGCATGAGCATGGTCCGAAGCTTTCCATTCAGAAGAAATTTTGGACAGTCAAAAGAGAAAGAAAGGATCCAAAGGAAGAAGTAGGGAGAAAACTTCTTGAAGCTTAGACAAGTTATGGAAAAATGAGTGAAGAACTTGAGAACTCACCCCATATACTTATAGGAAAAAGTTTACTATTCACCTTTGGACTTTTGGCCATTAAAGTTCCGCCTAATTCTACCAAACTTTCCGAAAAAATTCTATCCGCTCGCAATAACTCTACAATTCTTACGAGCTGGGGGGATAACTGTTGGGGTCAAAATCGGTACGATGGAATCAATAGCCAAGACTTCCCGCAAAAAGATAAAAAATACGTTATATGAAACTCGATAAATTGTTATATAAAACTCGAGTAATCGTTTTATAAATCCAAAAAATATTTCTGAAAACAGAAATCCGCGGAAAACTCGGAAGATCGTTATCTCGAAAGAACGAAACGAACGTCGATTACACGATCATCCGAGTTAAGCACGAAACCACAAAAAACCGAAACCGCCGTTAAACGCGAGCTAGTCCCATCGCGACTAGGTCGCCGAAAGGCGAGCTAGTCTCGACCACACTAGCTCGCCGTTCGGCGAGCTAGAAGCTTCCCGGGCAGCTCGCCCAACAGCGAGCTGAACCGGTCCGGTCCGGTGTGCCGTAGGTCGAGCCGACCATCCCCAGCCTCGATCTCTCACGTCCCCGGTTCATGGCCTACGTTTTTCGACACGATCATGTTCCGAACCACGGTCAAATGTCTCTTGTTTCGTTTTAATCCGTCCTATCGTTCGAGTTTTACGATAAAAACCGTAAAACTTCATTTTCTCGAAAACAACTTGAGGAAATCGTAAAGAACGGCAACGGTTAAACGAAACACCGAACATTGCCTAAACTATACGATTTATTCGAGATTTTTCGTAAAAATCGTAAAAAATGTGTTTTTAATAAAAAACCTCGAGTGAATCGTAAAAATTGCAACGATTAACCAAGAAAAGAACATAGCTAAGCTTTACGAGTAACTCGGGGAATTTACTAAAAATGGCATCGGATCAGGAAACGATCTCGTATAAAGTCGCAAAACGGGTTTATCGCAAAACCGCTTGGAAAGTCCTAAAACGTGATAAAAGCCCATCTCG
The DNA here is from genome assembly GCA_932364175.1 of Eruca vesicaria subsp. sativa. Classification (NCBI taxonomy): domain Eukaryota; kingdom Viridiplantae; phylum Streptophyta; class Magnoliopsida; order Brassicales; family Brassicaceae; genus Eruca; species Eruca vesicaria. The sequence goes on along the minus strand of CAKOAT010073266.1, from coordinate 105,281 downwards.
CGATCTTAACGAAATCTAACCAAAAGATACGATGACATTTTGACGATTTACCCGCAGAAGGAAGATATATGTCAAGTTTGAAGGATAATGGCAAGTTTGAAGATAGATAGAAGATTTCCGAGGGAAAAAAGGAAAGATGAAGATAAACAGAAGATTTCCGATAAACTCAAATCTGGGCGAAATGGAAGGATCAAACCGCCAATGAAGGGAGTATATAAGCAAGAGGCATAGCGCAGAAGCAGAGACACGATTTTCAGAGCTTTCACCACCAAACTTAGCATTTAGGAATATTTCCGTTTTCTGTTAGCGAGCTGCGTGCCAACTAGGGCGGTCTTAGACTTCTAGAGTTAGGGATTTCACCGACGGATCACATAGCTAAGGCCACTCTCGTTGTAGCCGTGCTTATGCAGATTCAGAATAAAAACCTTCTTGCTCTTAATCTTGTTCATTCACACTTTAATTTTAAGTTCATCGTTTTCTTAATTATCGTTGTGCGGTTCGGCAGATAGCCGGGTCCTCTGGAAACTTAGGGTTTACTCAAAGTTTTCTTATTTACGATTCATTGACAGTAGGTGAATTTCGGTTCCCACAACGTCTTCTGAATTAACCAATGGTATCGAAAATTCTTCCTTCGGAACCACGACACGAGGTTGTGAGTACGTCCCCTCGGAACCACGACGGTCAGAACTGGTTTCGGAACGAGTTCTTCTCTTCGAAAAAATGTTTAGTAAAAATGAGAGAAAGAGATTCAAAGGGAAAGTAAGAAAGAAAACTTCTTGAACCGCAGAAAAGTTATGGAAGGAAGTGAGTAAGGAATTTGAAAATTTACTCCATATACTTATAAGAAATGTTTTACTATTCACCTTTGGACTTTTGGCCATTAAGTTTCGCCTACTTCTACTAAACTTGCCGAACAAGTTCAAACCGCTCGCAAGAACTCCACGATTCTTACGAGCTGGGGGGCTAACTGTTGGGGTCAAAATCGGTACGACGGAATCAATGACCAAAAAATTTCCGCAAAAACTAAAATACGTTTTATAAAACACGAGAATTTGTTTTATAAAATTATAAGAACTTTCGGAACAAAGGAAATCTGTGGAAAACTTGGAGATCGTCATCTCGGAAGAACAAACGAAATAATCACTGATTACACGATTGCCCAAGTTAAGCGAAAAACCGCAAAAAATCGCATCCGCCCAAGTTATGCAAAAAATCGCGAGCAGGTTCGAGCGAACCATTTCAACGTACGACGAGCCAAACCATCCGGTTCAGCTCACCATATAGCGAACTGGTCCGTCCCGGACCAGCTCGCCGTACGGCAAGCCGGTAGCCTCAAATCAGCTCGCCGTACGGCGAGCTGAACCAACTTGGTAAGGCTCGCCGGACGTCGAGCCGACCGTCCTGAGCCTCGATCTTTCGCATCCTTGACGTAAGGCATACGCCCTTCGATTCGATCATTCTCTGAACCATGGTCGAAACGTCTCTCATTTCGTCTCGATTCGTTTCACCGTTCAAGTTTTACGATAAAAATCGTAAAATTCTTCTTTTCTCATAAAGTTTGGGAAGATCGTATAAAACGACAATGATTAGACGAAACATCGACATTGTCAAACTATACAATTAAATCGAGAAATCTTATAAAAACGGAATCGTATCAGGAAACGATCTCGTCTAAAATGGTAAAACGGTTTTTATTGCCAAGCGCCTCGGACAGCCCAAAAAGCACAATAAAAGCCCGCTTGCGACTTTAAACAAAATCCAACCCAAAGATACAATGAAATTTTGACGATTTACTCGCAGAAAGAATATAAATGTCAAGTTTGAAGATAAATAGAAGACTTCCGCAAGGAAAACAGAAAGATCAATATTTCCATTTTTCTTCGGAAATCTTCTATTTATCTTTAAATTTGACATTTATCTTCTTTCTGCAAGTAAATACTCAAAACGTCATTGTATCTTTGGGCTGGACTTCGTCTAAAACCGTGGATAGGTTTTTATAGCGTTTTAGGACTTTCCAAGCCGTTTTGCGATAAAAACCGTTTTACAATTTTAGACGAGATCATTTACTAATACGACGTTTTTATAAGAATGTTAGAGTTAACCGTATAGTTTGAAAATGTACGATGTTCCGTCTAATCGTTGCCATTTTCATACGATCTTCCCGAATTATTACGAGAAAAGAAGACTTTTACGAGTTTTATCATAAAACTCGAATTGTAAGACGGATCGAGATGAAACAAGAGACTTTTCGACCATGGTTCAGAGCACGATCGAATCAAATTACTTATGCCTTGTGTTGAGGATGCGGGGGAGCGAGGCTCGGGACGGTGAGCTCGACGTACGGCGAGCGAAACCGGGTTGGTCAGCTCGCCGTACGGCGAGCTGGTCTGACCGAACCAGCTCGCCATGCCGCGAGCCGAACCAGACGGTTCGTGAACCGAAGGTGAATAGTAAAACTTTTCTTATAAGTATGTGGTGTAAATTTTCAAATTCTTTACTCACTTCTCTCCACATAACCTTTCTAAGGTTCAAGAAGTTCTCTTCAACTTTCTCTTTGAATCTTTCTTTCTTTTACTAAACATGTTTTCGAAGAGGATAACTCGTTCCGCAACCAGTTCCGAAGGAAGAATTTTCGAAACCATTTGTCGATTCGGAAGACGTCAAAGCGTATTGGGCGGCTGGACGCGAAACGAGGCCTACCAAACCCGGAAACTGGGTTCGGCCTCAATTCCGTTCCAACCATATTTCCAGATGCCCGTGTTTGGTCTGCCCCAATGGTCTCGACTCCATTCGGTAATTTGCCAAGTTCCGGATGCGGTAGAATTCCGCCTTCCATTAGCTGGAGAGGGTGAAAAAGATTCGCCTGATGGCTTTTTTTACATGCTACGACTCGTTTTTAATGAAGTGTCATTTGTGGTTTTCGATTCCGGAGATCATCGTTCGATACCTTCGTCGTCTTGGGCTGTCGATAATCCAAATGACCCCGTGCGGCATGCAGAAACTCGTCGGTCTTTTGACTTTGAGTTACGAGCGAGGAATGGTCCTTAGCGTTGATTACTTCGAGGGTTTACTTAAAGGATTAAATTATCCCCTTGCAGGGTAATAGTCACCGATTCCTCGTCGGCCTACCCTTCTTGGAAGAAGAATTTCTTATATGTTCGTATCAACAGTGCATCGGTGGAGGAGGTGATATCTGTTGGGGTCAAAATCGGTACGACGGAATCAACGGCCGAAACTCCCTGCAGAAATATAAAAGGAATCGTTTTGTAAAACCCGAAGAATCGTTTTATAAAACTCGAAGATCGTTTTATAAAACTCGAGGACCGTTTTATAAAACTCGAGAATCGTTTTATAAAACCAGAGGATCATTTTATAGAACTCGAGAATCGTTTTATAAAACACGAGGATCGTTTTTAAAACTCGAGAATCGTTTTATAAAACTCAAAGAATCGTTTTATAAAACTCGAGAATCGTTTTATAAAACTCGAAGAATTGTTTTATAAAACTCGAGAATCGTTTTATAAAACTCGAAGATCATTTTATAAAACTCGAGAAGCCGTTTTATAAAACTCGAAGATCGTATTATAAAACTCGGGGATCGTTTTATAAAACTCGAGAAGCCGTTTTATAAAACTCGAAGATCGTTTTATGAAACTCGAAGATCTTTTTATAAAACTCGAGAAGCCGTTTTATAAAACTCGAAGATCGTTTTATAAAACTCGAGGATCGTTTTATAAAACTCGAGAATCGTTTTATAAAACTCGAGGATCATTTTATAAAACTCGAGAAGCCGTTTTATAAAACTCGTATATCGTTTTATAAAACTCGAGGATCATTTTATAAAACTCGAGAAGCCGTTTTATAAAACTCGAGAAGCTGTTTTATAAAACTCGAAGATCGTTTTATAAAACTCGAGAAGCCGTTTTATAAAACTCGAAGATCTTTTTATAAAACTCGAGGATCGTTTTATAAAACTCGAGAAGCCGTTTTATAAAACTCGAAGATCTTTTTATAAAACTCGAGAAGCCGTTTTATAAAACTCGAAGATCGTTTTATAAAACTGAGAAGCCGTTTTATAAAACTCGAAGATCGTTTTATAAAACTCGAGGATCGTTTTATAAAACTCGAGAATCGTTTTATAAAACTCGAGGATCCTTTTATAAAACTCGAGAAGCCGTTTTATAAAACTCGAAGATCGTTTTATAAAACTCGAGGATCGTTTTATAAAACTCGAGAAGCCGTTTTATAAAAATCGAGAAGCTGAATTATAAAACTCAAAGATCGTTTGATAAAACTCGAGAAGCCGTTTTATAAAACTCGAAGATCGTTTTATAAAACTCGAAGATCTTTTTATAAAACTCGAGAAGCCGTTTTATAAAACTCGAAGATCATTTTATAAAACTCGAGAAGTCGTTTTATAAAACTCGAAGATCGTTTTATAAAACTCGAGAAGCCGTTTTATAAAACTCGAGAAGCCGTTTTATAAAACTCGAAGATTGTTTTATAAAACTCGAAGATCGTTTTACAAAACCGCGAAAACCGAAACAGCCGTAAAACACAAACTAGGAGGCCCATGACTAGTTCGCCCACCGGCGAACTAAGCCAAGCTGGCTTAGTTCGCCGGTGGCCGAACTAGTCCCGTCCCGGCTAGATCGCCATTGGGCGAACTAAGAGGTGCTGACTTTGCCCCACTGGTTCTTTTCGCCTAGTTCGCCATAGGGCGACCTAGCCAAGGTGAACTAGCTCGCCGTACGTCGTCCCACATCCTTGATTCAAGGCATACGTCCTTCGTCACGATCGTATTCCGAATCACGGTCGAAATGTCTCCCGTTTCATCTCGATCCGTCCTATCGTTCGAGTTTTACGATAAAAACCGTAAAACTCCGGTTTCCCGAAAAGAACTCAAAGAAATCGTATAAAATGGTAACGGTTAATCAAAACACCGAATATCGCCTAAACTGTACGATTTATCCGAGATTCTCCGTTAAGATTATAAAAAACGTGTTTTTAATAAAAAACGTCAAGAGAATCGTAAAAAAAACGGCGTCAGATCAGGAAACGGTCTCGTTAAAGTCGTAAAACGGTTTTTATCGTAAAACGGCCCGAAAGGTCCTAAAACACGATGAAAACCCATCTCGCGACGTTAACGAAATCAAACCCGAAGATACGATAACACTTTGACGTTCTACTTGCAGACGGAAGATAAAAGGCAAGTTTGAATATAAATAGAAGATTTCCGCAGAAGAAAAGGAATGATCGACAGATATGGAAAGTTCCCGAAATATTCGGTTTCGAGCAAAATGGAAAGACTAAAACCGCCTAAGAAGGAGTATATAAGGAGGAGGCATAGGGCAGAAGCTGAGGGACGAGTTTTCAGAGCTTTCACCACCAAACTTAGCATTTAGGCAATTTTCCGTTTTCGTTATCGAGCTGCGTCTCAACTAGGGTTTTAGTCTTAGATTGCTAGTACTAGGAATTTCGCCGACGGCTCACGCAGCTAAGGCAACTCTCGTTGTAACCGTTCTTACGCGAATTTGGAATAAGAATCCTTCTTGCTTTCAATCTCGTTTTTATTTTTATATCTTTCAATTTATTCATATTAATCACGTTCTTGGTTACTTGTCGTTGGCTTTCGCAGAGATCCGGTTCCTCTGGAAAATTAGGGTTTTCCTAACTTTCCTTGTTTTACGGAAATCGACAGGTGTGAATTTCAGTTCCCACAGTTTGGCGCTAGAAGGAGGGGGGTCGGATTACTCTTACTCATAGCCGCAAAACGCTTGACCAAAACGATGTCTGGATGTATGAAAGATAAAGTCGCAACTCGCAAAAAGACGCTGGTAAAACAACTCCAGCCGCGACTGCTCCTACAGCCAACGCTCGCGCAAACGCTGTAGTACTCAACAAAATCGAAAACCTAATCGCGACTCTTCGCCACGGAAAGAGCAACAAAACAAGCTCACGATTTCTATCTCAGATCACTAAGGCAACGATAAAATCTATCAAACATCATAGTGTTTTTCTTATTTTCGAGTTGGACAAATCTCACGCGTTAAGCAAAAGACATTTTCCGAGAACCTTTCGGAAAAATAAAACTTGTTCTCCCAGAAACTGCGGAACAAACCGTAACTTACTCGCGAAATAAATCCTACGATACTCGCGGAAAACCCTAGGCTGTTCGCGGAAAACTCCTTAGGTGACTCGTGGAAAAACCGTAGGTTATTCGCGGCAAAACCCTAGGTTGTTCGCGGAAAAACCCTAGGTTACTCGCGGAGAAAGCCTTAGGTGACTCGTGGAAAAACCGTAGGTTATTTGCGGCAAAACCCTAGGTTGTTCGCGGAAAACCCTAGGTTACTCACGGAGAAAGCCTTAGGTGACTCGCGGAAAAACCATAGGTTATTCGCGGCAAAACCCTAGGTTGTTCGCGGAAAAACCCTAGGTTACTCACGGAGAAAGCCCTAGGTTACTCGCGGAGAAAGCCCTAGGTTACTCGCGGACAACCCTAGGTTATTCGCGACAAAAACCTAGGTTGCTCGCGGAAGAACCTAAGGCTACTCGCAGAATCGGGCAAGCTGACCGGCTTTCGACCTCGTCATCTCGTCATCTTTGACGGTGAGTTGGCCAAACAACCTAGCTTGCCATCTTGGCGAGCTGACCGGCTTTCCACCTCGTCCCAGAGGCACTGCCTTTTTCCCGAGGGTCCGCACAATCCAACTCATAGCTATGGTGAGCCGGACCTTACTCTAAACAATAATCGCACTGCTTTTCGTTTCGTCTCAATCAAAGTTTTCGTTGAGGTTTTACCACGAAAACAAGATAGCTTGATGAATCGGGGCTGTGCTCGCCGACTCACCATTAGGCAAGTTGGACAAGCTCGATGGATCGAAACGTCTCCATCTCGAATCTTGATCGAGACGCTTTTCGTTTCGTCTCAATCAGACTTTTCGTTGAGATTCTACGACAAAAACAAGTCATCTCGACGAATCGAGATCACCCGCGGCAAGCGTTTTAGCTCGCCGAACGTAGAGCTAGCTAGCTCGCCATACAGCGAGCTGACCCAAGCGCCTAGCTCACCCGAGAGACGCTGACTTCGCCCCAAGGGTTCTTACCATCCAGATCGCCACACGGCGAGCTGAAAGGGTTCACCCGACTTGCCCTACGTCAAGCTGAACCAATCCTCGAGTTTCTCTCTCGAGTCTTGATCGCGCTGATTCTCGTTTCGACTCAATCAGAATTTCCATCGGGATTTTACGATAAAACCGCGAAGACTTTTTTCTTCGTATAGGTTCGAATCAATCGTCTAAAATGGCAACGGTTGACTTAACACCAAAGTTGCCTAAACTATACGAGAAATCTGAACTCTCTAAACCCAAACCGGTTTTACGAAACTCTGCCACGCTAAGTCGAAAACATCCAATCATAAACACGTGATTGATTTTTTCGATATACAAAGCGCACCTAGTCGGTCAAATAAAACCAGCAGTGCGAAGAAACAAGAACATGAGCTCCGATGATTAAGTCTTCTCCCCGCTCCGATACTCTTGTTGGTAATTCGTCGAAGACAGGTAGGTCAGAAGACGAAGAACGAAGAATAGACGATCCCAAATCATCGATGAAACTAAGGTATGTCCGATTTGAAAATTTTATTAGACTTTTAATTTCTCGTAGATAAGAAACGAAAACGTCTTGTAAACTGCTGTGAAACCTAGAGAACTTAGAATTTAGAGAATAGTCTAGCATGCTAAGTCGTAAGCAATTTTTGTCTATCTCGATTTGTTGTTTTCTAACCATTCAGGCATAACTCGCAAACCGATCCAATCTCTCGTACAACCGAGAAACGATCGCCACGCATTCAAACATACTCATTTCCTAAAAGAAAGAGGAAGCTAGAGACGCTGACGTTTTCTTAAAACTGACTCGCTCCTAGAAGTTTTCGTAAATCAGACATACTCCAAATCATCTCCGATCCACCATGGTCTTTAATCGACTCGGATTGTCGATCATCCCAATCCTTCAAACGAAACTCGTCTTTCTTCTTTCGCCGAACATTTTTCCTCGCATCAAGAAAACGCTTTCTAAAATAGGCGGAAAAATATTCGGACGATGCAACGCCNAATCATCTCCGATCCACCATGGTCTTTAATCGACTCGGATTGTCGATCATCCCAATCCTTCAAACGAAACTCGTCTTTCTTCTTTCGCCGAACATTTTTCCTCGCATCAAGAAAACGCTTTCTAAAATAGGCGGAAAAATATTCGGACGATGCAACGCCTCGTCGAAATCATCCCAAAAGCAAACGACAATCTAAAAACCGTCTAAGCGCTAAAGACTGATCCAAACCGTCTGGGAAATAATCTCGAGGAGTATACAGCATCTCTCGTCGAAATCATGCGGTTAGAAAATCTCTGCGAAACTTCAGAGCGAAACTCGATTATTTGCCGAAGTCATAAAGATCTTCTCAAACTTGATAAAACAAGAATAAGAATCGAAATCTTTAGGCATCAAACCATTGATCCCATTTTCCGTCAAACCAAGTGAGTCACGGAATAATGTCAAGAACATTTGCGGCGAAAGAAAAATCGATAACACAAAGCAGCAATAGAGAACACGTCCTCCCTTCTCGCTGACTGATCCTATTGCTGATCATGTGATTCATTCCGTCCGAGAAACCCGCTAAAACATTTTGCGACTAAATCTCAGTGAAATAATTTTTTATAAAACTCCGCGAGTGACTACGAAAAAACCATCACCTAAGAATCAAAAACTAAGCGAAAAGGTTTCTCAAAAAATCTGCGGAAACATTGTTAACCCAATGCGTCGTGTCAATTACTAAATTCATCGCCCGTTACTTACGCGAGAAATCCTTCGTATGGTCAGGATCATGTCATAACGAAGTAACTTTCGAAAGTAAACGTAACAGGTTTTGCGAAAAGTATTTTCCTTATATAGCAAAAGCCAAGCTATACGATCCGGCGCTGAGCGACCAATCTAAACTTTGCTTCCTCGCATCACAATCTGACAGATCTCACTCTTTAGCCCTTCGGTTCACGAGCATCCGCTCTCACTCCTCCTGATTACATCCGAGAATGAGACCGTCCCGCAAATGACTCCGCACGGGCTCCGCACCGAGCTTCTTAGGATCTGTCTCCTTAGAGTAAAGAAAGATCGATCGTTTTATAAAACAACTTCCATACAAAGGAAAGTTTATACAAAACTTTCATCGTATAAATTAAACCTACAGCGGAAAAACGTTTTCTATAACCACGGGCATACTTGGCATATCAAGCTCGACAAACGCTACTTGGCTATTGTCCGATCACGCTTCACTTCAATGCCAAGTTTACAAACCGACTCGACCTTTTCGATAGCACGAAAGTGTCGTGGTCTAATCCTCTACCAAATACGACCTTGGCTGTGCGGCTGAACACAA
>CAKOAT010073266.1:79096-92822 GCA_932364175.1 Eruca vesicaria subsp. sativa | reverse complement strand
GATCGTTTTATAAAACTCGAGAAGCCGTTTTATAAAACTCGAGAAGCTGTTTTATAAAACTCGAAGATCGTTTTATAAAACTCGAGAAGCCGTTTTATAAAACTCGAAGATCGTTTTATAAAACTCGAAGATCTTTTTATAAAACTCGAGAAGCCGTTTTATAAAACTCGAAGATCGTTTTATAAAACTCGAGAAGCCGTTTTATAAAACTCGAAGAACGTTTTATAAAACTCGAGAAGCCGTTTTATAAAACTCGAAGATCGTTTTATAAAACTCGAAGATCGTTTTACAAAACCGCGAAAACCGAAACAGCCGTAAAACGCGAACTAGTCGCAACTAGTTCGCCGGTGGGCAAACTAAGCCAAGCTGGCTTAGTTCGCCGATGGGCGAACTCTGAGGCCCATGACTAGTTCGCCCACCGGCGAACTAAGCGAGCAGGTTGCTTGGATAGGATGAGCTACTGCATTTCTGTTGAAGTATACTCTAGTTTTAACCCAATTGGATGGATCTTTCCTCACTCTAGTACTTCTTCTTAGCTGCTGAGTCTGCTCTTCTACCACTGGTTCTTCCTGCCCTTGATCATGCCCTTGATCATTTGTTGGTTCTTCCTGCCCTTGATCATTTTCTGGTGCAGAACTTGAGTCATTGTTAGCTCCATCTTGATCATATGGCGACCTAGCTAAGCTGAACTAGCTCGCCGTACGTAGAGCTGACCATCCCGAGCCTCGATCTCCCACATCCTTTATTCAAAGCATACGTCCTTTGTCACTATCGTATTCCGAATCATGGTCAAAATGTCTCCCGTTTCATCTCGATCCGTCCTATCGTTCGAGTTTTACGATAAAAACCGTAAAACTCCATTTTCCCGAAACGAACTCGAAGAACTCGTATAAAACGGTAACAGCCAGTCCGAAAACTATAACGGCCACGCTCGGCCAGACCAAACGGCCTACTAGGCTAGTCTCAAGGCCGGCAAAGGTCCAGATGCCATCGACATCAATATGCTCGATAGCTCCTACACGACACATAACTAGTCTATTAAGGTCTCACTGCGAAACAGGTCATACGAGCCTTAACTCCAAAACGAACTACGAAAGGCTTGATCCCCTCAAAAGGGTACGTAGGCAGCCTTCACAAGGCGCAGCCCTAATCTTAAACGCTTTCCGCTCCCTGGAGAGTAGAAAGATCACTTTCAACGGACCTTTCCGACCATTAATTCCGCCTAACTTAACTAAAACTGGTTAACCACTCGCAAGAACCTTACGCTAAAGGTTCAAGATTCTTACGAGCTGGGGGGCTAACTGTTGGGGTCAAAATCGGTACGACGGAATCAACGGCCGAAACTCCCCGCAGAAATATAAAAGGAATCGTTTTGTAAAACCCGAATAATCGTTTTATAAAACTCGAAGAACGTTTTATAAAACTCGAGGACCGTTTTATAAAACTCGAGAATCGTTTTATAAAACCCGAGGATCATTTTATAAAACTCGAGACTCGTTTTATAAAACTCGAGGATCATTTTATAAAACTCGAGAATCGTTTTATAAAACTCAAAGAATCGTTTTATACAACTCGAGAATCGTTTTATAAAACTCGAGAATCGTTTTATAAAACCCGAGGATCATTTTATAAAACTCGAGACTCGTTTTATAAAACTCGAGGATCATTTTATAAAACTCGAGAATCGTTTTATAAAACTCAAAGAATCGTTTTATACAACTCGAGAATCGTTTTATAAAACTCGAAGAATTGTTTTATAAAACTCGAGAATCGTTTTATAAAACTCGAGGATCATTTTATAAAACTCGAGAAGCCGCTTTATAAAACTCGAAGATCGTATTATAAAACTCGAGGATCGTTTTATAAAACTCGAGAAGCCGTTTTATAAAACTCGAAGATCGTTTTATGAAACTCGAATATCTTTTTATAAAACTCGAGAAGCCGTTTTATAAAACTCGAAGATCGTTTTATAAAACTCGAGTATCGTTTTATAAAACTCAAGAATCGTTTTATAAAACTCGAGGATCATTTTATAAAACTCGAGAAGCCGTTTTATAAAACTCGAAGATCGTTTTATAAAACTTGAGGATCGTTTTATAAAACTCGAGAAGCCGTTTTATAAAACTTGAGAAACTGTTTTATAAAACTCGAAGATCGTTTTATAAAACTCGAGAAGCCGTTTTATAAAACTCGAAGATCGTTTTATAAAAATCGAGGATCGTTTTATAAAACTCGAGAAGCCGTTTTATAAAACTCGAAGATCGTTTTATGAAACTCGAAGATCTTTTTATAAAACTCGAGAAGCCGTTTTATAAAACTCGAAGATCGTTTTATAAAACTCGAGAAGCCGTTTTATAAAACTCGAAGATCGTTTTATAAAACTCGAGGATAGTTTTATAAAACTCCAAAATCGTTTTATAAAACTCGAGGATCATTTTATAAAACTCGAGAAGCCGTTTTATAAAACTCGAAGATCATTTTATAAAACTCGAGGATCGTTTTATAAAACTCGAGAAGGCGTTTTATAAAACTCAAGAAGCTGTTTTATAAAACTCGAAGATCGTTTTATAAAACTCGAGAAGCCGTTTTATAAAACTCGAAGATCGTTTTATAAAACTCGAAGATCTTTTTATAAAACTCGAGAAGCCGTTTTATAAAACTCGAAGATCGTTTTATAAAACTCAAAGAATCGTTTTATACAACTGGAGAATCGTTTTATAAAACTCGAGGATCATTTTATAAAACTCGAGAATCGTTTTATAAAACTCAAAGAATCGTTTTACAAAACCGCGAAAACCGAAACAGCCGTAAAACGCGAACTAATCGCAACTAGTTCGCCCACCGGCGAACTAAGCGAGCAGGTTGCTTGGATAGGATGAGCTACTGCATTTCTGTTGAAGTATACTCTAGTTTTAACCCAATTGGATGGATCTTTCCTCACTCTAGTACTTCTTCTTAGCTGCTGAGTCTGCTCTTCTACCACTGGTTCTTCCTGCCCTTGATCATGCCCTTGATCATTTGTTGGTTCTTCCTCCCCTTGATCATTTTCTGGTGCAGAACTTGAGTCATTGTTAGCTCCATCTTGATCATAAGGCGACCTAGCCAAGCTGAACTAGCTCGCCGTACGTCGAGCTGCCCATCCCGAGCCTCGATCTCCCACATCCTTGATTCAAGGCATACGTCCTTTGTCACTATCGTATTCCGAATCATGGTCGAAATGTCTCCCGTTTCATCTCGATCCGTCCTATCGTTCGAGTTTTACGATAAAAACCGTAAAACTCCGTTTTCCCGAAACGAACTCGAAGAAATCGTATAAAACGGTAACGGTTAATCAAAACACCGAACATCGGCTAAACTATACGATTTATCCGAGATTCTCCGTTAAGATTATAAAAACGCGTTTTTAATAAAAAACGTCGAGAGAATCGTAAGAAAACGGCGTCGGATCAGGAAACGGTCTCGTTAAAGTCGTAAAACGGTTTTTATCGTAAAACGGCCCGAAAGGTCCTAAAACACGATAAAAACCCATCTCGCGACGTTAACGAAATTAAACCCGAAGGTACGATAACGCTTTGACGGTCTACTGGCAGACGGAAGATAAAATGCAAGTTTGAATATAAATAGAAGATTTCCGCAGAAGAAAAGGAAGGATCGACAGATATGGAAAGTTCCCGAAATATTCGGTTTCGAGCAAAATGGAAAGACTAAAACCGCCTAAGGAGGAGTATATAAGGAGGAGGCATAGGGCAGAAGCTGAGGGACGAGTTTTCAGAGCTTTCACCACCAAACTTAGCATTTAGGCAATTTTCCGTTTTNAATGGAAAGACTAAAACCGCCTAAGGAGGAGTATATAAGGAGGAGGCATAGGGCAGAAGCTGAGGGACGAGTTTTCAGAGCTTTCACCACCAAACTTAGCATTTAGGCAATTTTCCGTTTTCGTTATCGAGCTGCGTCTCAACTAGGGTTTTAGTCTTAGATTGCTAGAACTAGGAATTTCGCCGACGGCTCACGCAGCTAAGGAAACTCTCGTTGTAACCGTTATTACGCGAATTCGGAATAAGAATCATTCTTGTTTTCAATTTCGTTTTTATTTTTATATCTTTCAATTTATTCATATTAATCGCGTTCTTGGTTACTTGTCGTTGGCTTTCGCAGAGATCCGGTTCCTCTGGAAAATTAGGGTTTTCCTAACTTTCCTTATTTTACGGAAATCGACAGGTGTGAATTTCGGTTCCCACAATATCACTCAAATGTTTAGCCCTAAGGAGTGAATTACTCTCGCAAATAAGAGGTTCAATTGTAGTACTTAGGGATCGAATTCACAAAGAGCAGGAGCACACAATATACTATAGAAATCAAAGTTAAGCTAGGTGAACAGTTTATAAAACAGTAAATAAAAGCAATGTGAACAAGGTAGTTGTTTTCATTGGTTGAGTTTCTAAGCAATAAGGAGAAATAACTAGACATAGGGATTTATCAATCAAGAGATTTAAAACTACAATTCAAGATGCTAATAGCTTATAGATTCATTCTAGAACTCGATTTTAATAAGTAAGTAATCCATCTATCAATGCAATTACTAATCAGATGTCTAAGTCCTTGTTCCAGCTTTCGCATGCGAACAAGCAATGAGTATTGATCGATGCTATGACCTGAGCGTCGCTCGATATTACCTCAGACAAGCATTAACGACCTAATCGATTATGTTCAACTAGATTTCTGGACCGATTCTCATATGCAACTAAGTATCTAATCCAGAAGGATTCGGGTTCCGTTAATTGACTGCACTTTAGTGCATCTCAATTGTCTATGATTCTAGGTTCAAGCAATCAGTCACACTTTCATGATATCCTAATTACTCCAGATCTTAGTATTACAAATCACCCTTGTGTAGAGATCTATAGATATTCTACCAATTCTAATTGATATTCAGTTTGACATTAAGCTCATGAAATCCCTAAACCTAACAAGATGAACTACTTAGACATGATAGAAGAGACACAAATCATAGTCTGAATAATAATAGAATAAGAAATTATAGATAATTCCAATGGAGTTCCAATCAATCTCTGAAGGAGATTTAATCTTCTCTCCAACTCTCTAACAAGAATTATGAAGTAAAGAAAAGTGTATAGAAAGCGTAGCCGTCAACAATGGCTTAGAATAACATAAATAACGTTTCTGGTCGTCAAGGGTATTTTGGTAACTTTTTGGTATCTTCTAGGCTTCAGTCGCTCATGAAATATACTCGGCCCAAAATCTGGCATCCATATCGATCGATATGAAGGCTTTCCCATCGACTGATATATATTCCTCTTCTCGACAGCCTTCTCTCGCGAGGCAGACTGACTACACTTCAGTAAAACGGGCATAACTTCTGATCTAACCGTTGGATTGACCCCAATCCGGTGGGATTGGAAAGATAACTCAAAGATCTATCTTGTGTCCAAATATCAGCTAAATCTAACCATGGTAAGATATCCATCCAAATCTAAACATCTGACGTGTGTGCGCAGTTCTACACTTAAAGGCTCCAAAAGACACAAAAATCACCATATTTCTCCAGAACATATATATGAAAACACCTATAGACCATGGCTAAAATGGGTAAAATCCATGGTTTATCAACTCCCCCAGACTTACCCTTTTGCTTGTCCTCAAGCAAAACAGATAGGCAGTCTCTCTGAATGAGGTTTGAAAACCGCAGGGACTCAAAAGATTTTAAAAACTCAGTCACCATCTCTCTAGTACTGCAAACCAAATCATAAACATCCTAACCTTAGAAGCACATTATACAATATCCTAGTATAGCAACCAAATTCACTTAGTCAACAACTCAACAGATCCTGTCTGACAATCCCCTCTACTAACCTCATTTCTTGCATAAAATAAAAGTGCAGGCTTTACCTTGGGAGTATCGATCAAGGAATACATGGATTCAACTCAAGCAAGTTTCTGAGTAAATATGCAGTCTTATTCTGGTTTCTTTTCTCCCTATATCTCCATTCTCTCAATCCAAAAAATTTCTATTTTCTTTTATATCAATCCCAATAAACAACAAATGTTCATCTTATTGATCTTTCTACTTTTTGTAGTCTTTTCTGACAAAGTGTAGGCGAATAGTGGGGTCATGGGTAATTTACCTCTCCCTCGCTTCCACAATGTGTGATCATTCCTTTGAATTAGAATAGTGGGGTCATGGGTAATGTACCTCTCCCTCTGCCTCTCAGCAAATCAACTCAATATTTTTATTTTTTCTCTTTTTGGGATGCCAAAGGAAGGAGAGAAGGAAACCAAAAATTTACAGACTTATACCTTCCAGATTTGCAGGACGATTCTGATCCCTTGTATACCAAGCCCCATGAAAAGCAAATCAAGTCAATATTAGGTTGGAGGTCAGCTTTGGTTCCTTCAAACATTTTCAGCAAGTGCAAACATAGTTGACAGGTTGATCCACATTAGTATCTCTAGTACTTCTGCAGTTAGTAAATCTAAGACTGGTATAAAGAGTAGTTAGATGACAAGTAATAAATCGAAATAGATCATCATCCCCTTCTTGACTCAATAAAAACTTTTTGAAAACATTTTAAACAAGACTCATAAAGTAGATAAACGTTAGTAATCCCCCCAGACTTGAATTACACTGTCCCCAGTGTAACACAGTCAGTGGTAAGGTAAAAATCATAAAGCAGAAGTACGAAATTTAACAAGTAAGAACGATATACATGACTAGATTAAGTATCGATCGATGAAAAAGAGTTACCATCGGTCGATGTAAGTGATGTACTGCCGATCGATATCGACTGTTTCTCGTCGGTCGATTATCATGGCAATCGTCTACTCAGGTCTGCTTTTCTAAATATCTAGTGAAACACACAATATTAGTAGAACCTCCCCTAGACTTAAATAACATTGTGACCAATGTTATACAGCCTAAGATTGGTGGGAAAAAAAACCATAAGGAATATATTTAACAAAGAAAGACTGTATACCTGCGTTGATGTGAGTATCGATCAACATAGTTAAGTGGCGATCGATATTCTTGATGCTCTGCCGATCGATGCTAGCTAGTCATCGTCGATTCTTATGCAAACTCATCTTCCTTGAATCTTTTTCCTAATACTGAAATCCTTAGAAAACAAAATATCAGTAATAAATGAAAATAAAACAATATTTAAAATAACCTAACAGTGGGTTGCCTCCCACTCAGCGCTTATTTTTAGTCATTAGCTTGACTTCTGGAGATCTGATTCAGTCCGGGTGAAGATGTGAATTTGCTCCAGAACAAGTCTCAGTGTCTCTCTTCCTCATTTTGTTGATGTAGTTGGTAAAAGTTTTGGCAGATACTTCTCCTTTATCTCTCAGCTCTGGATCACATAGCACTCTAACCTTGGCAAAAGGTTCAGAACTTCCTCTGCAGCGCATTTTATACTCAAAACTTCCCTCTTGACCTTGTGAAGGAACTAGTGATAGGAAATATGCATCTGCATTCCTTTTCTTTTTCTTCTTCCTAGTCCTTGTCCTTCCCCCGGACTTAGACTGTTCAGTCTCGGTCTGTTCTGAAATACAAAGGGTGTCGATCGATGCTGAAAGCTTCGTGTCGATCGATTCTGAAGGCTGCTTGTCGACCGATGCTGAATGGTGATTGTCGATCGATGTCGATTCTGGTTTTCCTGACTCGCGGTGGGAACCATCTTTAGGTGCTGGATCTTCAAACATCTCTATGCATGAAATAAACTTCTCATTGGTCTTCTTTTCCAAAGGATCATAGAAGACAGTTTCATCAACATTAGTCATGCACATCTTATTCTTCTTAAGATCACAAACTGCTCCCACTGTAGCCATGAAGGCTCTTCCAAAGAGAAGCGAATTATTTGTGCCTGGTTTAATCTTCATGACATGAAAGTCCACTGGAACATTGCATTCCCCTATCTCCACTTTAACACTCCTGATGATGCCTGCTGAATCAACTCTGGAGTTTTCTGCGAAAGTGAAACTATCTTTAGAAGGTTCCACCTTTAATCATATTACTTCAGCAGTGTCTATTGCCATGATGCTGACTGCAGATCCAATATCACAGAGGGCGGTTGGCAAATCATGGTTATGTATACAGCATGGAATCAGGAACTTCCCTGTATCTTGCTCCTTCTTGAGAGTTCTATTAGGCTTACGACATACCTTGTTGAATAGCAGCTCAATGTCCTTATCTGTCTCTCTGCTTTCTCTGAAGAAATTACCAAGTCTGTACTTATAGTAGGCCTCCTCGAAAGACATATCCTTAGGAACCCTTTTCACCCTCTTGTGGAATCCATCAGGTTCCACTTTGTTAATTTCTCTCCTGGGGTTCTTGGGAATATAGGGTTTCCTAGATTTCACTCTCATCTCAACTGGAATCTCATCTTTCGTTACCTGACTTTCTATGGCAGTTTCGTATCCGTCTCATTGGTGTCGTTCGATACCTGGTGTATGTCGTCGATCGAAATTCTCAACAAAAGAGGTTTCAGCTAGGGTTGGTTTCCCTTGGTTTGGTGCTTCTGCAGATTGCTGATTCATCTTCTCTCTTGTGTTGAAGAAAGCTGGAGTCTGAGATGGGTTTCGAGTTGCCTTCAAGCGGTGTGCATCAAGATCTGGTAAACTAACTCGACATGGCCTCTACGGATGTCGATCGATGTTCTGCTTCTCTTGTCGATCGATGTTCCTTTGTTGTTGTCGATCGGACGGCAGCTGTTTTAACTCGAAGTAGGGTGGGAGGATGTGGGTGTTGAGAGGCAAAGTCGGAGTGGTTTTGAATTCGAACACACTTTTCTGATTCCAAAAGTGGTGTCGATCGATGCATATCTGAATTTGTCGGTTGACGCTCAGGTGATGATGTCGAGCGATGCTCATGTGTTGGTGTCGGTCGACACCAGTACGAGCTGCCTATAGACATAGAGCTTTCGACTTGAAAAGCATCTTCTTCCAGCTTCTCTTGCTCAAGTATTTTCTCAAATCCAATATCTAGGATGTCATCAACCTGGTGCCTCTCACTTTCCACAGCTTTCTTTTTGACCAAAGCTTCTTGCTTCACAGCTTCTGCAGTATGATAAGCTTGGGTGCATAGCATCTTAACATGGCTATCTAAGGTTTCTAACCTTCCATTCAAATCTTTGCAGAGAAAATCCAAATGCAGATTCAAACGCTCACTCATCTCTTGCTGTTCTTTCAAGAGCTTCTCTAGCATAAATTCCATCTCATCCTCATCCTGGTATGTAGCTAGTTGCACCCATGAGATTTCATGTACAGAACCAATCTCAGCCTCAACATTCTTGTCACTATCCTTTGCAGCTGATTTTACCCTGTGTATATCCAGATTTTTGACACTGTTGCTAGACACCATGTTCTTAATCAGCCTCTTAGCTTCCTCTATGGTCCTTGTCTCAAAGTTTCCTTCGCTTGCAGTATCCATCATAACACCGTATCTTACATCAACGCCCCTGTAGAACTTCTTTAATAACTGAATCTCCGTAAAACCATGATGTGGACAATCCTTTTGGTATCCCATAAACCTCTCCCAAGAGCTTCTGAAAGCTTCTGTATGTCCTTGAAAGAATGTCCAAATCTTATCTCTTCAGCCCTTGCATCACTGAAGAATTCATTAATGAATGCATTCCTGACATCATTCCATGTAGTGAGAGATCCTGGTCGTAGACGCCTCAGCCAACGTTTAGCATCCCCAAAAAGTGAAAATATGAACAACTTGCAGATGATGTAGTCTTTGTTGCTTCATTCTTCTGGATTCCAGACGTATAGTTTTCTAGTGTCTCAATATGGTCCAGGGGATTTTCATGAGGGAGACCGCAATAAGGGTGCTCACTCACATGAATGAAGTGTTTGTGGTGTACTTGAAATTTTGGGACTTCCAGAGGTACTCGAATAGCAGACATGTTGGTATATAACTCTCCAGGCCTGATCAATTCTGCTAGCGTTCTCTTGCGAGAAACTCTAGCATCCTTAGTGGTAGCAGATGGCTTAAGGATTGCAGTTCCTTTTCCATCTATCTTATGACCTGCTGCATTACACAGATGACCTTCCTGGGCATGCATGTCTCCATTCTCATCTCGTACAAGGGATATCGTCGCAACCATGTCTCGCTGCTCAGTATCGATCGATCTTCGGGGTGAAGTATCGATCGATGTTGGGTGGGAAATGTCGTTCGACAGAAGGGTAGCTTTGGTCGATGTGGGTGGGCGAGTATCAGTCGATGAAGACGGTATCTCGGTCGACTGTGGTTGGCGAGTATCGATAGACGCACTAGTGTTGTTATCAATCGATAGGGAACGTGTTTCTTTGCGGATCGAACGCTCTAATCTTGTAGGATCTGAGACGAAAAGTAATTCCTCCTTGCTGCTTCTGGTACTGATAGGCATGTATGTACCTGAAAGACAAGAAAATGTTTTCAGTAAGTAACTATAATAGTAAATAAAACCTAGACTAAACCTATTAATCAAGTCTAATGGCGAATCCTTGCTCCCCGGCAACGGCGCCTAATTTGATATCACTCAAATATTTAACCCTAAGGAGTGAATTCCTCTCTCAAATAAGAGGTTCAATTGTAGTACTTAGGGATCGAATCCACAAAGAGCAGGAGCACACAATATACTATAGAAATCAAAGTTAAGCTAGGTAAATAGTAAATAAAAGCAATGTGAACAAGGTAGTTGTTCGATTGGTTGAGTTTGTAAGCAATAAGGAGAAATAGCTAGACCTAGGGATTTATCAATCAAGAGATTTAAAACTACAATTCAAGATGCTAATAGCTTATAGATTCATTCTAGAACTCGATTTTAATAAGTAAGTAATCCATCTATCAATGCAATTACAAATCAGATGTCTAAGTCCTTGTTTCAGCTTTCGCATGGGAACAAGCAATGAGTATCGATCGATTCTATGGCCTGAGCGTCGATCGATATTACCTCAGACAAGCATTAACGACCTAATCGATTATGTTCAACTAGATTCCTAGACCAATTATCATATGCGCTTAAGTATCTAATCCAGCAGGATTCGGGTTCCGTTAATTGACTGCACTTTAGTGCATCTCAATTGTCCTATGATTCTAGGTTCAAGCAATCAGTCACACTTTCATGATATCCTAATTACTCCAGATCCTAGTATTACAAATCACTCTGGTGTAGAGATCTATAGATATTCTAGCAATCCTAATTGATATTCATGTTTGACATTAAGCTCATGAAATCCCTAGACCTAACAAGATGAACTACTCAGACATGATGGAAGAAACACAAATCATAGTCCGAATAATAATAGAATAAGAAATTAGAGATAATTCTAATGGAGTTCCAATCAATCTCTGAAGGAGATTTAATCTTTTCTCCAACTCTCTAACAATAATTATGAAGTAAAGAAAAGTGTATAGAAAGCGTAGCCGTCAACAATGGCTTAGAATAGCATAATAGGATTTATAGTCGTCAAGGGTATTTTGGTAACTTTGTGGTATCTTCTGGGCTTCAGTCGGTCATGAAATATAATCGGCCCGCATTCTGGCATCCATATCGATCGATATGAAGGCTTTCCCATCGATCGATATATATTCCTCTTCTCGACAGTCTTCTCTCGCGAGGCAGACTGACCACTCTTCAGTAAAACAGGCGTAACTTCTGATCTAACCGTTGAATTGACCCCAATCCGGTGGGATTGGAAAGCTAACTCAAAGCTCTATACTGTGTCCAAAAATCAGCTAAATCGAACCATGGGAATGTCTCCATCCAAATCTATACATCTGATGCGTCTGTGCAGTTCTGCACTTAAAGGTTCCAAAAGACACCAAAATCACCATATTTCTCCAGAACGTTCCTAAACCTATAAATACTCTAAATAGACTCTATATTGTAGTAAATATATATGAAAACACCTATAGACCATGGTTAAAAATGGGTAAAATCCATGGTTTATCAGGAGGACAACATTCCTCTTTTGTGACCAAATGGGGTCAGAAAGGTATTGTGATAAGAATACATATGATCTCTTTGAATTTTATATTTTATTCATTCGCTTTTGTTTTCTTCAGAGACCAACCCTCTTCCTCCGTTTCCAGAGGGTTTTTCAACCGTTATGGCTTTGCTTCAAGACGGGGAATGTAGTTGGAACATCTTCTCGCCGCAGCGTATTCGTCGTGCAGTTGCTCTCTTTCAATCTCGGTTTCTTGCACCTTCTCCGGTTTTTGAAGAGGATCTGTGTATAGGAAAATTTGTTCCGTACACGTCCCCAACGAGGAGGAACAGGTCGAGGTCTCGAAAAGATAACCACGTGGTCGTTGACGATGGTACGCCTGGCTGCGTTAACTCTCCTGACAATATACTCAAGGATTTTGTTGATAGTCAGGTAAATGAGGGCGTTTGGGCATGTTGTCCTTTCATTTTTCTTTTCGCAGGGCCTTCTGACTATGAGTCGAGCCTTGAACGATCGTAACTCCGAAGTCCGTCTTGCCGAGTTTCATGCGGATTTGGCAGAAAAAGAAGTTGCTCGTCTTCGAGCGGAAGTTGATGCCAACCCTTTTAGCGCTGTGGAATGGACCGAAAGGGAGGCTGCTCGCGTGAAAAGCGAATGTGCGGCTAACTCTCGCCGTTCTAAGTAGCTCTCAGATCAGAGAGTTCGTCGTGCTCGTCGAGCGGGCAAGAGAGAGGTTGCTGAGGAAATAAGGGTTCGCCGTGAACGATTTGCGACTTATTAGTCGAATGTTGAGGTTTCTCAACTGGCCAATGGCAACTATCTCGAGTGTCGCGGTGTAGTCAACGGGTTGTCCCTTACTCAATGTGAGGTTTATTCGTATGCTAAGGAGTTTCCCGAGCAAATGGAGCACTTGGCTGGGAAGAAGGATATGCAACCCAAACTTTTTATCTTAGAGCGCGAATGTGGGAGCAGTGGAATCCTATTGTGGTGTCGCCCGATTCGGTCTAGGTTGGGACAGAGATCCCGGATGCCAGTGGCGAGGTTTATCAGCCATGGGTTGATGCTAACGCTGGCCAAAGCTCGGCGTCCGGTTTTATAATTTCGATGGATGATGTCTTTGTTGTAGTATGATTTTGTTGTTGTATTTATCGGGACTGGCCGTTGGTGGATTTGAATCCCTGCCGCTAGGCGGTGTGTATTAAACGACAAAATATTAATGAAAATATTTTTTAAGTATGAATTTTGTGTTTCGTTTAAATGTAGAGGGAAGAGTACGAGTTGTCGTCTCACATCTAACTCTTTGTGTATATCGTCCGGTTCGTTTACTCGGAGTGTTTCGATTTTTTGCAAGTGTTTAGATGTGGGCGAAGAGACATGCCTTTAGGATCTCACTTCATGCCTTGAGACGTTAGATACCAGTGTTCTGGGTTTATCGCAATACCTAGGTTTACTTTCCGATTGAGGCTATGCGATGACTAGTCGGCTTTCGTTTTGCCTGTTGTGATTTTAACCTGATTTTGTATCGATTTAAAGTCCGCGATATGTTCTCGGCTTATACGACTTGTCTGATTGAAATCGAGCATCCCCAAAGGTGCTTACCAAAATTTGGATTTCTTTTATATCGCGCTATTTTATCCTAGTCGGTTGTATGCGGACCAATGGGTCTATGTGTTTGTTTAGAACGACTAGCGTGCTCGACGGGGCCAATCATCGAGCGTTTTTGATTTTATAGTCGCAGAGGGACTTTTGCGAAATATTTCTCTATGACTTTAGGCGA
>CAKOAT010073266.1:45691-78996 GCA_932364175.1 Eruca vesicaria subsp. sativa | reverse complement strand
TACCCCCCCCCCCCCCCCCCCCCCCCATTTCGAAAAGGGGGATAGCTGAACTCGTCTTTAGGCGAGCTGCCTACGTATTCCTTTCGGAAATCAAGCCATCTCGTAGTTCTGATTGTTGGTGCGAGTGTGTTAACTCGGCTGTCGCAGACTTCTCGATCACTTTAGTCGCTGGATCGGCGTCTTGGTCCGGGTTTGTCTTCCCCGTTTGGGTAGAAGTGATGGGTTTGGAGGCTTGCTGCTTCTCGACCGTTGCTGGTTTGGGGTCGTTTTCCGTGGGTGGCGGTGTTAACTTCGCCCGTTTTGGTTTCACGATTGCGACCGCCAGTTGCCTTACCTTATGTTCAGCTAAAAAGCACGACCGCGACTGTCTCTGGCATCCCCAAATTTCCTCGACACCCGTAGGGGTCAGAAGCTTGATGCCTAAGTGGTACATCGTTAGAACCGCCTTCATGGCGTTTATCCAGGGCGTGCCCATGATCACATTGTAGATGGGTGGGCAATCAACGACTTCGAAGTTAACAATTTTCGTCAATTCTTTCGTAGCGACCGGAAGCCGGATCGATTATAGAGTCATAGCCATTTCGCCAGAGAAACTGGTCAACAGCTTTGGTATTGGCTCGACCTCCAATAAATCGATTCCAAGGCGCACCAACGTGTTGCGGAAGATTACGTTGGCGGTGCTTCCGGTATCGACCAGGATTCGGGCGACTTCTAGGTCGCTTATGACTAAGTCGATGACGAGAGGATCGGCGTGTGGTTGATCGATACCGCCGGTTTCCGTGTCATCGAAAGCGATTACTCCCTTTGGAGTGTCATCCGATGGTATGTTCCAACTCGAACCGGTTTTGGCTTTTCGTTGGTAGGACTTGATGGACAAGATGGTATTTCTATAGTATTGCGATTCGCCGATGATCACATCTGTTGGGGTCAAAATCGGTACGACGGAATCAACGGCCGAAACTCCCCGCAAAAATATAAAAGGAATCGTTTTGTAAAACCCGAAGAATCGTTTTATAAAACTCGAGGATCGTTTTATAAAATTCGAGAATCGTTTTATAAAACTCAAAGAATCGTTTTATAAAACTCGACAATCATTTTATAAAACTCGAAGAATTGTTTTATAAAACTCGAGAATCGTTTTATAAAACTCGAGGATCATTTTATGAAACTCGAGAAGCCGTTTTATAAAACTCGAAAATCGTTTTATAAAACTCGAGGATCGTTTTATAAAACTCGAGAAGCCATTTTATAAAACTCGAAGATTGTTTTATGAAACTCGAACATCTTTTTATAAAACTCGAGAAGCCGTTTTATAAAACTCTAAGATCGTTTTATAAAACTCGAGAAGCCGTTTTATAAAACTTGAAGATCGTTTTATAAAACTCGAAGAATCGTTTTATAAAACTCGAGAATCGTTTTATAAAACTCGAAGAATCGTTTTATAAAACTCGAAGAATCGTTTTATAAAACTCGAGAATCGTTTTATAAAGCTCGAATAATCATTTTATAAAACTCGAGAATCGTTTTATAAAACTCGAAGAATCGTTTTATAAAGCTCGAAGAATCGTTTTACGAAAGCGCAAAATACCGAAACAGCCGTAAAACGCGAACTAGTCACGACTAGTTCACCCACGGGCGAACTAGGAGGCACTCGACTAGTTCGCGCATCGACGAACTAGGAGATACTTGACAAGTTCGCCCATCGGCGAACTAGGAGATACTGGCCGGCTTAGTTCGCCGATGGGCGAACTAGTCCCGTCCCGGCTAGGTTCTTTTCGCCTAGTTCGCCATATGGCGACCTAGCCAAGCTGAACTAGCTCGCCGTACGTCGAGACGACCATCCCAAGCCTCGATCTCCCACATCCTTGATTCAAGGCATACGTCCTTCGACACGATCGTATTCCGAATCACGGTCGAAATGTCTCCCATTTCGTCTCGATCCTTCCTATCGTTCGTAAAACTCCGTTTCCCGAAAAGAACTCGAAGAAATCGTATAAAACGGTAACGGTTAATCAAAACACCGAACGTCGCCTAAACTATACGATTTATCCGAGGTTCTTCGTTAAGATTATAAAAAACGTGTTTTAAAAAAAACGTCGAGAGAATCGTAAAAAAACGGCATCGGATCAGGAAACGGTCTTGTTAAAGTCGTAAAACAGTTTTTATCGTAAAACGGCCCGAAAGGTCCTAAAAAACGATAAAAACCCATCTCGCGACGTTAAAGAAATCAAACCCGAAGATACAATAACGCTTTGACGGTCTACTCGCAGACGGAAGATAAAAGGCAAGTTTGAAGATAAATAGAAGATTTCCGCAGAAGAAAAGGAAGGATCGACAGATATGGAAAGTTCCCGAAATATTCGGTTTCGAGCAAAATGGAAAGACTAAAACCGCCTAAGGAGAAGTATATACGGAGGAGGCATAGGGCAGAAACTGAGGGACGAGTTTTGAGAGCTTTCACGACCAAACTTAGCATTTAGGCAATTTTCCGTTTTTGTTATCGAGCTGCGTCTCAACTAGGGTTTTAGTCTTAGATTGCTAGAATTAAGAATTTTGCCGACAGCTCACGCAGCTAAGGCAACTCTCGTTGTAACCGTTCTTACGCGAATTCGGAATAAGAATCCTTCTTGCTCTCAATCTCGTTTTTCTTTTTATATCTTTCAATTTAATCATATTAATCGCGTTCTTGGTTACTTGTCGTTGGCTTTCGCAGAGATACGGTTCCTCTGGAAAATTATGGTTTTCCTAACTTTCCTTATTTAACGGAAATCGACAGGTGTGAATTTCGGTTCCCACAGTTTGGCGCTAGAAGGAGGGGGGGTCGGATTACTCTTACTCATAGCCGCAAACCGCTTGACCAAAACAATGTCTGGATGTATGAAAGACAAAGTCGCAACTAGCAAAAAGACGCTGGTAAAACAACTCCAGCAGCGACTACTCCTACAGCCAACGCTCGCGCAAACGCTGCAGTACTCAACAAAATCGAAAACCTAATCGCGACTCTTCGCCACGGAAAGAGCAACAAAACAAGCTCACGATTTCTATCTCAGATCACTAAGGGCAACGATAAAATCTATCAAACCCCATAGTGTTTTTCTTATTTCCGAGTTGGACAAATCTCACGCGTTAAGCAAAGACGTTTTCCGAGAATCTTTCGAAAAAATAAAACTTGCTCTCCCAGAAACCGCGGAACAAACCGTAACTTACTCGCGAAATAAATCCTAGGATACTCGCGGAAAACCCTAGGTTGTTCGCGGAAAGACCCTAGGTTACTCGTGGAGAAAGCCTTAGGTGATTCGCTGAAAAACCGTAGGTTATTCGCGGCAAAACCCTAGTTTGTTCGCGAAAAAACCCTAGGTTACTCACAGAGAAAGCCCTAGGTTACTTGCGGAAAAACCCTAGGTTATTCGCGTCAAAACCTTAGGTTGCTCGCGGAAGATCCTTAGGCTACTCGTAGAATCGGACAATACTATCCAGCCAAAAAGACGGAGAGTTGGCCAAGCAACCTAGCTTGCCATCTTGGCGAGCTGACCGGCTTTCCACCTCGTCCCAGAGGCACTGACTTTTTCCCGAGGGTCCGCACAATCCAACTCATAGCTATGGTGAGCCGCACCGTACTCTAAACAATAATCGCACTGCTTTTCGTTTCGTCTCAATCAAAGTTTTCGTTGAGGTTTTACCACAAAAACAAGATAGCTTGATGAATCGGGACTGTGCTCGCCGACTCACCATTAGGCAAGTTGGACAAGCTCAATGGATCGAAACATCTCCATCTCGAATCTTGATCGAGACGCTTTTCGTTTCGTCTCAATCGGACTTTCCGTTGAGATTTTACGACGAAAATAAATCAACTCGACGAATCGAGATCACCCGCTCCAAGCGTCTTAGCTCGCCAAACATAGAGCTAGCTAGCTCGCCATACAGCAAGCTGACCCAAGCGCCTAGCTCGCCCAAGAGACGCTGACTTCGCCCCAAGGGTTCTTACAATCCAGATTGCCACACGGCGAGCTGAAAGGGTTCGCCCGACTTGCCTTACGTCGAGCTGAACCAATCCTCGAGTTCTCTCGAAGTCTTGATCGCGCTGATTCTCATTTCGTCTGAACCGGAATTTCCATCGGGATTTTACGATAAAACCGCAAAGACTTGTTTCTTCGTATAAGTTCGAATCAATCGTCTAAAACAGAACCAGATGACTTAACACCAAAGTTGCCTAAACTATACGAGAAATCTAAACTCTCTAAACCTAATCCTATTTTACGAAACTCTGCCACGCTAAGTCGAAAACATCCGATCATAAACACGTGATTGATTTTTTCGATATACAAAGAGCACCTAGTCGGTCTAATAAAACCAGCAGTACGAAGAAACAAGAACACGAGCTCCGATGGTTAAGTCTTCTCCCCGCTCCGATACTCTCACTGGTAATTCGTCGAAGACCGGTAGGTGAAAAGATGAAGAACGAAGAATAGACGACGCCAAATCATCGATGAAGCTAAGGTATGTCCTATTCGAAAATTTTATTAGATTTCTAATTTCTCGTAGGTAAGAAACGAAAACGTCTTGTAAACTGCCAAGAAACCTAGAGAACTTAGAATTTAGAAGATGGTCTAGCATGCTAAGTCGTAAGCAATTTTTGTCTATCTCGATTTGTTGTTCTCTAACCATTCAGGCATAACTCGCAAACCGATCCAATCTCTCGTACAACTGATAAACGACCACCACGCATTCAAACGTACTCATTTCCTAAAAGAAAGAAGGAGCTAGAGACGCTGACGTCGTCTTAAAACCGCCTCGCTCCTAGAAGTTCTCGTAAATCAGACATACTCCAAGTCATCTCCGATCAACCATGGTCTTTAATCGACCCGGATTGTCGATCATCCAAATCCTTCAAACGAAAATCGTCTTTCTTCTTTCGCCGAACATTATTCCTCGCATCAAGAAAACGCTTTCTAAAATAAGCGGGAAAATATTCGGACGATGCAACGCCTCGTCGAAATACCCCCAAAAGCAAACGACAATCTAAAAACCGTCTAAGTGCTAAAGACTGATCCAAACTATCTGAGAAATAATCTCGAGGAATATACAGCATCTCTCGTCGCAATCATGCGGTTAGAAAATCCTTCTTGCTCTCAATCTCGTTTTTCTTTTTATATCTTTAAATTTATTCATATTAATCGCGTTCTTGGTTACTTGTCGTTGGCTTTCGCAGAGATCCGGTTCCTCTGGAAAATTAGGGTTTTCCTAACTTTCCTTATTTAATGGAAATTGACAGGTGTGAATTTCGGTTCCCACAGGTTGGCGCTAGAAGGAGGGGGGGGTCGGATTACTCTTACTCATTGCCGCAAAACGCTTGACCAAAACAATGTCTGGATGTATGAAAGACAAAGTCGCAACTCGCAAAAAGACGCTGGTAAAACAACTCC
Organism: Eruca vesicaria subsp. sativa; assembly: GCA_932364175.1. NCBI lineage: Eukaryota > Viridiplantae > Streptophyta > Magnoliopsida > Brassicales > Brassicaceae > Eruca > Eruca vesicaria. The sequence continues at coordinate 73,573 of CAKOAT010073266.1, read as the reverse complement.
AGCAGCGACTGCTCCTACAGCCAACGCTCGCGCAAACGCTGCAGTACTTAACAAAATCGAAAACCTAATCGCGACTCTTCGCCACGGAAAGAGCAACAAAACAAGCTCACGATTTCTATCTCAGATCACTAAGGGCAACGATAAAATCTATCAAACCCCATAGTGTTTTTCTTATTTCCGAGTTGGACAAATCTCATGCGTTAAGCAAAGACGTTTTCCGAGAACCTTTCGGAAAAATAAAACTTGCTCTCCCAGAAACCGCGGAACAAACCGTAACTTACTCGCGAAATAAATCCTAGGATACTCGCGGAAAACCCTAGGTTGTTCGCGGAAAAACCCTAGGTTACTCGCGGAGAAAGCCTTAGGTGACTCGCGGAAAAACCGTAGGTTATTCGCGGCAAAACCCTAGTTTGTTCGCGGAAAAACCGTAGGTTACTCACAGAGAAAGCCCTAGGTTACTTGCGGAAAAACCCTAGGTTATTCGCGACAAAACCCTAGGTTGCTCGCGGAAGAACCTTAGGCTACTCGTGGAATCGGGCAATACTATCCAGCCAAAAAGACGGAGAGTTGGCCAAGCAACCTAGCTTGCCATCTTGGCGAGCTGACCGGCTTTCCACCTCGTCCCAGAGGCACTGACTTTTTCCCGAGGGTCCGCACAATCCAACTCATAGCTATAGTGAGCCGGACCGTACTCTAAATAATAATCGCACTGCTTTTCGTTTCGTCTCAATCAAAGTTTTCGTTGAGGTTTTACCACGAAAACAAGATAGCTTGATGAATCGGGACTGTGCTCCCCGACTCACCATTAGGCAAGTTGGACAAGCTCGATGGATCAAAACATCTCCATCTCGAATCTTGATCGACACGCTTTTCGTTTCGTCTCAATCGGACTTTCCGTTGAGATTCTACGACGAAAACAAATCAACTCGACGAATCGAGATCACCCGCTCCAAGCGTCTTAGCTCGCCGAACGTAGAGCTAGCTAGCTCGCCATACCGCGAGGTGACCCAAGCGCCTGGCTCGCCCAAGAGACGCTAACTTCTCCCCAAGGGTTCTTACAATCCAGATCGCCACACGACGAGCTGAAAGGGTTCGCCCGACTTGCCCTACGTCGAGCTGAACCAATCCTCGAGTTCTCTCCAAGTCTTGATCGCGCTGATTCTCATTTCGTATGAACCGGAATTTCCATTGGGATTTTACGATAAAACCGCAAAGACTTGTTTCTTCGTATAAGTTCGAATAAATCGTCTAAAATGGCAACATATGACTTAACACCAAAGTTGCCTAAACTATACGAGAAATCTAAACTCTCTAAACCTAATCCGATTTTACGAAACTCTGCCACGCTAAGTCGAAAACATCCGATCATAAACACGTGATTGATTTTTTCGATATACAAAGCGCACCTAGTCGGTCTAATAAAACCAGCAGTACGAAGAAACAAGAACACGAGCTCCGATGGTTAAGTCTTCTCCCCGCTCCAATACGTTCGCTGGTAATTCGTCGAAGACCGATAGGTGAAAAGATGAAGAACGAAGAATAGACGACCCCAAATCATGGATGAAGCAAAGGTATGTCCTATTCGAAAATTTTATTAGATTTCTAATTTCTCGTAGGTAAGAAACGAAAACGTCTTGTAAACTGCCAAGAACCCTAGAGAACTTAGAATTTAGAAGATGGTCTAGCATGCTAAGTCGTAAGCAATTTTTGTCTATCTCGATTTCTTGTTCTCTAACCATTCAGGCATAACTCGCAAACCGATCCAATCTCTCGTACAACCGATAAACGATCGCCACGCATACAAACGTACTCATTTACTAAAAGAAAGAAGGAGCTAGAGACGCTGACATCGTCTTAAAACCGCCTCGCTCCTAGAAGTTCTCGTAAATCAGACATACTCCAAGTCATCTCCGATCAACCATGGTCTTTAATCGACCCGGATTGTCGTTCATCCAAATCCTTCAAACGAAAATCGTCTTTCTTCTTTCGCCGAACATTTTTCCTCGCATCAAGAAAACGCTTTCTAAAATAAGCGGAAAAATATTCGGACGATGCAACGCCTCGTCGAAATACCCCCAAAAGCAAACGACAATCTAAAAACCGTCTAAGTGCTAAAGACTGATCCAAACTGTCTGAGAAATAATCTCAAGGAATATACAGCATCTCTCGTTGCAATCATGCGGTTAGAAAATCTCTGCGAAACTTCAGAGCAAAACTCGATTATTTGCCGAAGTCATAAAGATCTTCTCAAACTTGATAAAACAAGTATAAGAGTCGAAATTTTTAGGCATCAAAGCATTGATCTCATTTTCCGTCAAACCAAGTGAGTCACGGAATAATGTCAAGAACATTTGCGGCGAAAGAAAGATCGAATTGAACCTCTTATTTGAGAGAGTAATTAACTCCTTAGGGTTAAACATTTGAGTGATATCAAATTAGGCGTCGTTGCCGGGGAGCTTTGATCGCCATTAGATCTTATCTAGTTAGATTTAGTCTAGGTTTTGTTACTGTTCGAAAAAATTCATAAAATTTTTTCTTCTTTTTCAGGTACATACATCTCAGTACCAGGAACAATGAAGAGAGGATTTCTAGTTCCTTCAAGGAAGGAGCCTGCTGGTTCACGCTTATCGATCGACACCCTCCAAGCAGAATCGATCGACAGCGTACACAAGACATCGATCGATAAGGCACACCATACATTGATCGACAAAGACTCGCTGGGAGCAGGTAAGTTTTCTGTTAACACATATGTTAATCAGGAAGTAGTCCAAATTGAACCAATAGGTAAAATAAGCAATGCAATTAGCCAAAATAGAAATAAAAATGGGACCAAAATCCCTGTTACAATCCATTCCACCTTGAATAAAGGTGAAGAAATAAAATTACCTTTGCAAAACTACAAAACCCCTGTTCCCCGAAATCGATCGACACGGCTCACAACGCGTCGACCGATACTGCCCACCCGAAATCGATCGACACGGCTCACACTGCGTCGACCGATACTGCCCACCCGATATCGATCGACACGGCTCACACCGCGTCGACCGATACTGCCCACCCGAAATCGATCGACCCGGCTCACACCGCGTCGACCGATACTGCCCACCCAAATTTAATCAACACGGTACATCCCGTGTTGACTGATACTGTTATCCTGAAATCGATCGACACTGCTAATCGCGCGTCGACCGATACTGTTCTTCCAAAATTGACCGACACTATTTGCGGACAGGAAGAAAATTTTGACTCCGAGCTGAAACTTCAGTACATCCCTATTATAAGTCACCGTCTCTTTCATGGTTATTATGACGAGAAACCAATAGTTCATACTGATATGTTTGAAGACCTAATCTGGTCTATCTTAGATGAAGTCCCTGAAGACTACCACTTCTGCAAACTCTTTCCCTTCACTCTTGCTGGAGAAGCAAGACATTGGTTCAAAGAGCTGCCACCAGAGTCCCTCAAAACATGGATTGATATCGCAGAAGCCTTCTTCAACGAATTTCTCTATGACACTCCATAAAATCTTAAAATGGAGTCAACAACGAGATATGTGGTGGAGGATGATGAACAAGAAAACAATACTGGTGATATGACGTCTATATCGTTTGACACCATAACTTCTACATCGACCGATGCCACGATCTTTCTATCGAACGATATCGTTCGCCCGTCATCGATCGATACCATGATTTTATCATTGGTCGACACTGATCACCGAGACACTGTTCATCATGGTACTGTTCATCCGACGATCGACACCACTTGTGTAGAGGCAGAAAAGGTTGACGAGCTTATACTTAAGATCGATAAGAAGGGTATCTGGCGAGACAAAGGAGGTCGTCCTTGCAACATTAACGGACAATTGATTAATGGAGAAGAAGCTATAATTCCTGATGTGATTTCTTTTTCAGAAATGGATACCTTTGATCTAGGTAGCCAGTGGTATGATTGGGTAAGCGAGGACCCTTTCCAAGGTCTTCCTTATGAGGAACCCAGAGATCATATCATGATACTTGAGGAGGTAGTTTCAGCAACCAGACATAAAGTAATATCTGCAGACCACATTCTCTGCAAGATTTTCCCCTATTCACTATCCGGAAATGTGTTTAGCTGGTTCAGTCAGCTGCAGCCAAGATCTTTAACCAGTTGGGAGGACATCAAAACTGTCTTCCTCAACAAATTTCTCAATCAAGGTGCAGCAGAGGGACAAAAGAAGCTTGACGAGATAACTAAAGCTATGGAGGAGGAATTTCGATCTCGATTCGGTCATGAGAGGATGATTGTCTACAGTGAGCCAAAGAAAGAATCTGAAACCATTAGCACCCACATCAACAAGTTAGACATTCAGGTTCAACTTGCAGATGAGGGTACGCAGAGGGGTGAACTGAACAGAAAATACTGGTCAACCATAATTTGTTTGAGGAGGATGAACAAGATGAGTCTGAATAACTGAGCACAGTAGAAGAAGCTGATATTAAAGATCCGACCTCCACATCGATCGACACCAGTTCCTTAGTATCGATCGACAGTACGACTGCAACATCGATCATCACCACCACCTCATCGATTGACACAAGCATCTCCGAATCGGTCGATCAAGACTTTTGTCATCGATCGATACCACTTGAAATTCTTGAAAGTTCGAATTGTCCTCAGGACACTGCAGACTCGACACAGAAGAGCACTGATGTATCAAGTTCTTCTCCTTCCCTGGATGTAAACATAGAGAATGGAGAGGATCTTAGAGATTTGGATTCAAGTAAAGAAGTTACTATAGAAGACTTCTTGGAGCTGAAGGAATGGCTTGAGGATATGGATAATAACTTGAAGCATAAGCTTGATAACAATCAGCACACTTCGGGAAAAAGTCTGGAAATTTCACCAAAGGCTGACGACATCGACCGACATAAAGCTGATGTCATCGATCGACACCCACCCTACGACATCGATCGACAGTCGCCATACATCATCGATCTACATACATCCGACTGCATCGATCGACACCCACCCGATTGTATCGATCGACAACCATGGTTGGATGAACTGCCAGGATACATAGTCAAGCTGGAACCAATTGAGAAGATAGTGCATAATTCTGAAGCCTCACACATTACTGTCCCTAAACATCAGAGACCACCTATTTGGACAGGAGAAGCTGATGGGTTTCACAAAAGTTTGAAAAGGATACATGATCCTGTTAAGATTATGGTTCCAAATGAGGTGTTTGAAGCTGAATCTCCTATCCCACCAGATAAAAGTATGGAGTTAAGTTCCTGTAGTGGAGTATTAGATGATCATCAGCACGTAAAAGTTTCACAGAGAGGGTTGAGATTTAGAGATGATGTCGATAAAGCCCTAGCAGAAGAAGCATCGATCGACACTGACCATCCACCATCGATCAACACTACCCATGGTACATCGGTCGACACAAGACGCGAATCAGAGCAGAATGAGTATGAAATGTGTGGAAATATTTTTGATGGACATTCCACCACGCATTCAGACAAGTCTAGGGGGAATGAAGAGGATGAATTGGAAGAAGAGAAAAAGAATCAATGGAGGTTCTCAGTTATCATTGATTTTTCACTTCTTAGATGATGCCAGGAAATCCAAAGTGAGATTACATAAGTCTGTGGGAAAGAAGGGGAGAAATTGGAAGAAGCGGAAACGAACCAAAGGAGGTTCTCAGTTACCATTGACTCTTTACTTTTCAGATAGTATCAGAAAATCAAGAATGCGCAGCAGATGCTTCTCACATCCATATGCAAAGCATAAAGCACTCCCTCTTGCTGAGATGATAGACAAAGGAGAAAAGTATATGGAGGAGGCTTTCACACAAGAATGATAAAGCTTCAGAAATTGGACAATGAAACTTGTTTTGGAGCATGTCCTCATTCTCATCCGGACTAAATCAGATCTCCAGAGTCAAGCCAGATGACTATAACAAAGCACTGAGTGGGAGGCAACCCTCTATTAGGTAATCTCTTTGAATTTAGTTTAGATTGTTACTGATCCTAGTTTTAATTTCTTGCAGATCGAGAGTCACTGTAGCAATCGACCGATACTGTAGCAGAGTCACTGTAGCAGGATCACTGTTCATTCAAAAAAAAAAATTAATTTGTTTTATTAGTTATCTATTACTAACTTTAAGAATATTAGTGTTTTAGTTTTGTTAGGTAACAGGAACAGATCCCAGAACGATGAGTTTACCTAAGAATGGACGAGTTCTGCACCAGCATCGACTGACACTTGATCATTGTCGCTCGACAGAGCATCACAAGTATTGATCGCCACCTAACTGTGTGGATCGATACTCACATTAATGGCAGGTATACTCGCGAAACCTTGTTAAATATTGTCCTTATGATTTATTGTCCCACCAATCTTAAACTTTATAACACTAGTAATAGTGTTATTTAAGTCTGGGGGAGGTTCTACTAATATTGTGCTTAGTTAACTATTTAGAATAGGGGCCCGAGTAGGCGATTGCTCAGCACATCGACCGATGATACCACCTCGATATCGATCGACAGCACTTCACATCCATCGATCGATTGTCTCTTCATTGTGTCGAATGATCTCCCTGCCCATCGACCGATGCAACCATGTCGATATCGATCGACAACACTTCATCAACAACGATCGATTGTAAATTCATTGTGCCGATCGACACTGAGCAGGTTTTTGTTCTTACTTGTTAAATTTTGTACTTCTGCTTTTTGATTTTCTTCTTACCACCGACTATGTTACACTGGGGACAGTGTAATTTAAGTCTAGGGGGATTACTAACGTTTATCTACTTTATGAGTCTTATTTACAATATTTTCAAAAAGTTTTTATTGATTCAAGAAGGGGGTGATGATCTATTTCAATTTGTTACTTGTCATCTAACCACTCTTTAGACCAGTCTTAGATTTACTGATTGCAGAAGTACTAGAGATACTAAAGTGGATCAACCTGTCAACTATGTTTGCACTTGCTGCGGATGTTTGAAGGAACCAAAGCTGACCTCCAACCTAATATTGACTTGATTTGCTTGTCTTGGGGCTTGGTATACACTGGATCGGATTCTACCTTCAGATCTGAAAGGTAAAAGTCTTGGTGATTTTGGTTTCCTTTTCTCCTTCCTTTGGCATCCCAAAAATAATAATAAAAGATTGAGATGAATTCTTGAGAGGTAGAGGGAGAGGTACATTACCCATGACCCCACTATTCTAATTCAAAGGAATGATCACACATTGTGGAAGCAAGGGATAGGTACATTACCCATGACCTCACTATTCGCCTACACTTTGCCAGAAAAAGCTACAAAGGTAGAAGGATCAATAAGATGAGCATCTGTTGTTCATTGGGATTGACAGTTTTAAAAAAAAAAAAATAGGAAGAAGAAAAGTTGGGATTCAGAGAACGAAGATATAGGGAGAAAAGAAACCATAATAAGACTGCCTATTTACTCAGATATTTGCTGGAGTGAGAGTCCACGTGTCCTTTGATCGATATTCCTAGGGTAAAGCCTGCACTTTTATTTTATATAAGAAATGAGGTTAGTAGAGGGGATTGTCAGACAAGATCTGTTGAGTTGTTGACTAGGTGAATTTGGTTGCTATACTAGGATATTGTATAATGTGCTTCTAAGGTTAGGATGTTTATGATTTGGTTTGCACTACTAGAGAGATGGTGACTGAGTTTTTAAAATCTTTTGAGTCCCTGCTGTTTTCAAACCTCTTTCAGAGAGACTTCCTATCTCTTTCAGCAAAGGGTAAGTCTAGGGAAGTTGATCGACCATGAATTTTTACCCGTTTTTAGCCATGGTTTATAATTGTTTTCACATATATTTACTGAAATATAGAGTCTATTTAGAGTATTTACAGGTTCATGTACGTTCTGGAAAAATATGGTGATTTTGGTGTCTTTTGGAGCCTTTAAGTGCAGAACTGCACAGCCGCCTCAGATGTATAGATATGGATGGAGACCTTCCCGTGGTGAGATTTAGCGGATATTTTGACACGATATATAGCTTTGAGTTAGCTTTCCAATGCCACCGGTTTGAGGTCAATCCAACGGTTAGATCAGATGTTATGTCCGTTTTACTGAAGAGTGGTCAGTCTGCCTCGCGAGAGAAGATTGTCAAGAAGAGGAATGTATACCGATCGATGGGAAAGCCTTCATATCGATCGATATGAATGCCAGAATGCGGGCCGAGTATATTTCATAACCGACTTAAGCCCACAAGTTACCAAAATACCCTTGACAACTTGAAACTCTATTTATGTTATTTCTAAGCCATTGTTGACGGCTACACGCTTTACACACAAGTTTTCTTTTCATCTATTGTTTCTCTTAGTTAGGAGAGAAGGGAGGAACTCCTATCAGAGTCCTCCTGGAAGTCCATTGGTTTTTATATCTATTCTATTTTGGTTTTATATCTATTCATCTATGATTTCTGTAAAAAACTTCATGTCTGAATAGATCCACCTGTTGGATTTAGGGTTCAGATAGGTTGTGGGATTAGCCCCAACTATAGATTGCTAAGTTGTGATATTCATTTTTAGGATGTTCTTAATGCTTGTTTCTAGAGTCATGAACTGGAATAGTTTAATTTATTAATCTTCATCCTGATATCATCATGTATAAGCTAAGATCCTCTAGGGATAGGCGATAGCGGTCTATGATCTTGGTGGGCATTATTTCATACTCGATTTGAAGCTATATCGATCGATACTCCTATAGAGTAACTGATCGACGACAAGTATATATCGATCGATGTAACGACAGTGATATCGATCGATATTGTTGGCATCAGATCAATGGACGAGTCTGATAGCGAAAGCTATTGGATTTATCAAAGAGTTGAAGGTCTTTAATATTATGCATGCAACTTGTTAGGCATCTATAGCATTATAATCCTGATTACCTGAATAGAAACCCTAGATCTAACAACCATCCTTCCATCCAACAAATCCTTGCCAAGCTGAACAACTACCTTGTTCATCTTGTTTACTGTTTTCTAGTTTACTAAATTATTTACTGCATTAAAACTTATTATACTAGCTTAATCTTATATCTATTAGATCTATTAGGTTCCTTAGCTCCTCGTGGATTTGATCCCTAAGTATTACAATTGAACCTCTTATTTGAGAGAGTAATTCACTCCTTAGGGTTAAACAGTTTGGTGATATCAGTGCTTCGCATTGGCTCAAGCATTTACCACCAGGATCTCTTACATCAAGAATGCATTCCTGTGCATTTTCATTGATGAGGCAAGAGCTGAAGAACCGAGGAGCAAGATTTCTACCTTTACACAGAAAGCTGGAGAGTCTTTCAAAGACTTTTGGATCAGATTTAAGTTCTTCCAGCACGACTGCCCACACCATGGATTCAATGAGGTACAGCTACTCAGCATTTTTTTTAGAGGAGTCGCTTTGAATTATCATGTGGCTCTTGATACAGCAAGCGATGGGAGCTTCAACTCCAGGAATCTAGAAGAAGTTGTGCGACTTATCGAGAATCTAGCAAACAGTAGCAGCACCAAGAACACTGATTCAGAAAGAAGTTAATCTGTAGCACTCCTTGGAAAGGAATAGATGGATGAAATAGAAGCTAAGTTGGATAGTGTCAACCAGCTACTTATGGGACAAGTCTGCTCAGCTGAAGATTCAGAGGATATAGATTTAGAGTTAGAGGCAGATGTGAATTACATTGGAGAAATGGATTTCAGAAGTCTGAGAATCCGTTCTGAAATAGGAACTTCAGTGGTAATTGTAGATCCTAAAATCCACACTAAGGATTTTGTAGTGATCGAGAGTTTAATCAGGGAAAGACATATGATATGGGAAATGATGATCTTAAACACAACCATACAATCGGAATTCGGTTGACAAAAATGGAATTTTATTGAATATGTAATTCGTTTACAAGGTGATAAACAAGATCGAAAAAACCAATGAAAAGTAGAAGTAATAAGCGAACTAGAACTCTGTGGAGTGAGGTCAATGTGATTAGTAAATAGCTCTAGGGTTTTCCGTGTGCCTCCATGCTCTATCATAGCTCCTTTTTATAGCCTTCTGCACCTTTAATTGTTTCTGCGATCTTCGGGATTCCATCTCGACCTCATCGTGCTCGCTGACATTGATATGACGATAAAAACATAGGCCTGGGCCTTATTGCGGTCATTGTGGGATCCGAATCCGCACTTTCAATTTTCCGTAAAATAAGGAAACTTAAGAAGAACCCTAATTCTCCAGAGGTCCTGGATCTCTGCAGAAACACACTAAGACAAAAAAGATGAACAGAATATAGATGAAGAAATTGCGCAAAGGCTATTATTAATATAGATATGAATAAAGAGATTGAAAGCTGTTACATGATCGATCATGGATTTTACCCATTTTTAGCCATGGTTTATAGGTGTTTTCATATATATTTACTACAATATAGAGTCTATTTAGAGTATTTACAGGTTCAGGTACGTTCTGGAGAAATATGGTGATTTTGGTGTCTTTTGGAGCCTTTTGAGTGCAGAGCTGCGCAGACGCGTCAGATGTTTAGATATGGATGGAGATCTTCCTACGGATTGATTAAGTCCATCTATTGACACAAGATAGAGCTTTGAGTTAGCTTTCCAATGCCACCGGTCTCAGGTCAATCAGCATCATGTAGCAGAAGTTATGCCCGTTTTACTGAAGAAGGTCAGTCTGCCTCGCGAGAGAAGGTTGTCGAGAAGAGGAATGTATATCGATCGATGGGAAAGCCTTCATATCGATCGATATGTATGCCAGAATGCGGGCCGAGTATGTATTCATGACCGACTGAAGCCCAGAAGATATCACAAACTTACCAAAATACCCTTGACGACTTGAAACCCTATTTATGTTATTTGCAAGCCATTGTTGACGGCTACGCTTTCTTTTTCATCTTTTGTTTCATTATTCTTATTTAGTGGAGAAGAGGAGAACTCCTTCAGAGTCCTCTTGGAACTCAATTGATTTTGGTTGAATTTATTTTATGTTCTTCATTTATTCATCTATGATTTCTATGATGACTATCAAGAATGAGTAGATCCACTGTCAGGTTTAGGAGTTTTGAATGAAGTTCTGATTTATATGATTGCTAAGATACTATAGATCTCTACACCAGGGTAGCTTGTAATACTAGGATCTTGAATAGTTAGAAAATCACGATAGTGTGACTAAATGTTTGTTCCTAAAATCATAGGACAATTGAGAGGCACAAGAGTGCAATTAATTAATGGAACATGAGCCCTGCTGGACTGGATACCTAGGCGCATACTATTGTTGGTCTAGGAATCTAGTTGAACATGATTGATCAGATCGATAATGCTTGCCTAAGGCAGCATCGATCGATGCTCATATCATAGTATCGATCGACGCTCGTATCATGGTATCGATCGATGCTCACACCATAGCATCGATCAACGCTTGATCAGTGTTGGCTTGCGAATGCTAAAACACTGAACTTAGTCAATAGATTAGACTCACAGTGAAAGCTGGTTGTCTTTTACATTACATATCAAGTTCTGGAATCAATCCTTAGCATCTATAGATTAGAGTTCTTGATAACCTAAATGAAACCCTAAGTCTAGTAACCATCCTTCCATCAAACAACTTCTTGCCAAGCTGAACAATAGTCTTGTTCATCTTGTTTTCTGTTTTATTTACTGCTTTTGAATCATTTACTGTTTTTTTATTTACCTACTTAGATTATTCATAACTGTTTAGATCTAATTGGTTCCTTAGCTTCTTGTGGATTCGATCCCTAAGTACTACAACTGAACCTCTTATTTGAGAGAGTAATTCACTCCCTTGGGTAATTTGAGTGATGCCAAATTTGGCGCCGTTGCCGGGGAGCTTTGATCGCCATTACATCTTATTTAGTTAGATTTAGTCTAGGTTTTATATTTGTTCCAAAAAACTGTTAAATTGTTTTTCTTCTACTTCAGGTACATATTTCAGTACCAGAGAACAATGAAGAGAGGATTTATGAGTCTTTCAAAGAAGGAGCACGCGGGTCTGTTCACGATCTGTAAGCCTACGCGGGAAGAATCGATCGACAGAGTACACTACACCTCGATCGACACACAATCATACAAATCGATCGACATCGCCCCACCGGAAGCAGGTAAGTTTTCGCTTACCACAATTTTCAATGAGAAAGTAGTCCAAACTGAATCAGTAGGTTAGTTAGGAAATTCGATTAGTCAAACTAAAGATAAATAGGGGACTGAAACCCCTGTGAAATTAAAATCCACCTAGAATAAAAGTGAAGAAATAAAATTGCTTTTGCCAGAATACTTAAACCCTGTTCTCCTGAAATCGATCGACACTATTTTTTCTTTATTGACCGATACTAATCCCCTGAAATCGATCGACACAGTACACACCGTGTCGACCGGTACTGTTCATCGCACATCAGTCGATACAGTTCATCCTGTGTCGATCGACACTTTCCACCCGACATCGATCAACACTGTTCATTCAGCGTCGATCGATACCGTTTACACAATATCGATCAACACCCAAAATCCCGCGTCGATCGACAATCATGATAGAGCGACGAGCGATGGTTCAACTCGAACGTCGATCAATATCAACCCTCGAGGAGACAACATGATTGCAACACTTATGCTACAGAGGGATGAGACTGGAGACCTGCATGACCCTAAAGGTCATCTGTGTAATGCAGCAGGTCGGAAGATAGATGGACGAGGGACTGCAACCCTTGAGCCATCTGCTGCTATTGAGGATACTGAAGTTCCTCAGAAAACGCTGGCAGGGTTGCTTAGACCTAGTCATGTCTACACCAATAGGTCCGCAATTTAACCTCCAGAAGCCTACATATTTCAAATACACCCCACACACTTCTCTCATGTGAGTCAGCACCCTTATTGTGGTCTTCCTCATGAAGATCCTCTGAATCATATTGAGGATCTAGAAGACTATGTGTCTGGCATCCAGGGGAATGAAGCAACTAAAGACTACCTCATCTGCAAGCTATTCAAATTTTCAATCTCTGGGGAGACTAAATATTGGCTTAGAATTCTAGCACCTGGATCTCTCACCACATGGAGTAATGTCAAGACTGCGTTTTTGATTGAATTCTTTAGTGAGGCACGAGCTGAAGAAATAAGAGATAAAATTTGGACTTCTTGCAGGGACCTACAGAGGCTTTCAAAACCTTTTAGGAGAGATGTAGGACAAACCAAAAGGACTGTCCACATCATGGTTTTACGGAAGTTCAGTTGTTGAAGAAATTCTTCAAAGGTATCGCTATATGCTCAATACTGCAAGCGAATGAGACTTTTGGACAAGGACCCCAAAGGAAGCCAAGAGCCTGATTGAGAATATGGCGTCTAACACCAGTGCCAAAAATCTGGATCTGCACAGGATAAAATCAGCTGTACAGGATGACAACAAGATCGCTGAGGCTGAGATTAGTTCTACAGATGAAGTCTCATTTGTAGAGAAAGATATACACCAAAATGGGGATCAGTGCCATATAGGAAAGATGGAAGCTAGGATAGAAAAGTTTTTGAAAATTCAACAGAAAATGACTGAACACTTGAATACAAGGTTGGATCTTCTCTACAAAGAGGTCAATAGAGAATTAGAGAGCTTAGATACCCATGTCAAGACGCTATACACCCAAGCTTCTCAGACTGCAGAAGCTGTGAAAAAGCAAGAAGCTCTGATCGTAGGGAACTCTGTGGAAAGTGAAAGATCCCACGTTGATGACATTTTAGATAATAGATGTGGGGGAAACACTTAAAGCAGGAGAAGATGGAAAATATTCCTTTCTAGTCGAAAGTTCTATGCCTGAAGGCAGCTCGTATTGGTGTCGACCGACACCAACAGCTCAGAATCGCTCAACCTTATCACCTGAGTGTCGATCGTCATCATCAACCGAGCATCGATCGACACCACTTCTGGGATCAGACAAGACTATTCGAATAAAAATCCACTCTGACTTTGACGCTCGACACCTACTTCCTCCCACCATAGCTCTAGTTAAATCAAATGACGTCGATCGCCCACCGGAGATGAGAATCGATCGACAATCATATGAGATAATCGATCGACAACCACATGGTAACAATGATCTACAAGAGCATCAGAGTCATGATCCACAACCGCCCACACAATACCGAGTATTATTTCCGAATCTCGATGCACACTGCTCGAATGCCACTCGAAATCCATCTCAGACATCAGTTTGCTTCAATTCAACAGAGAATATAAGTCAGCAATCTGAAGAAGCATTAGAGCAAGTGCAATCAACACTAGCTGAAACCTTTTCCGTTGAAGGTATCGATCGACGACATAACTCAGATGTCGATCGACTTCAAGTGGACAGATACGAACCTGTCATGGAACGAAAAGAAACGAAAGGAGGATTTCCACATGAGAAGTTGGTCAAATCTAGGAAAACCTTTATTCCCAAACACCTCAGGAGAGAAGTTAACAAAGTAGAACTTGATGGATTTCACAAAAAGGAGAAGAGGGTTCCCAAGAATATGTCTTTCGAGGATGCATATTATAAGTTTAGACTTGGTAATTTCTTCAGAGAAAGCAGAGAGACAAATAAGGACATTGAGATGCTATTCAACAAGGTCAAACGTAAACCTAAGACGACTCTGAAGAAGGAACAAGATCCTGGGAAGTTCTTGATTCCATGTTGTATACATGATCACAAATTACCAAACGCCCCTGCAATACTGGATCTGCAGTAAGTATTATGGCCATAGACATTTCCATTCTATTAGGATTGAAGATGGAGCCTTCTCAAGACAGTTTCAACTTCGTGGATAACTCCAAGGCTAACTTAGCAGGCATAATCAAGAATGTAAATGTGGAGATAGGGAATATCACTATCTCTGTGGACTTTCATGTTGTAGTTATCAAATCAGGCCCGACACCTCCACTTATTTTTGGAAGAGCCTTCATGGCTACAGTGGGAGCAGTATGTGATCTCAAGAAGAATAAGATGTGCCTAACTAATGTTGACGAAACTGTTTTCTATGATCCAGAATCGATTATTCAGAATCGATTGATACACACTCTGTGACATCGACTAATTCCCTCGACCAGCTGGCGACCGATGTACATCTAGGCACATCGATCGCATGGAACCTTACCCCATCACTACCATCCAAGTTTTGCTTTTCAAGCCACCAGCACCAAGCATGATGGCTACTCTTTAGGCAGTTGGGCAAACACTGGTTTCCATGAGAGTTTAACACTAGAAACTGAAATCATATCAGATTCATAGGATCATAAAGGAGAGCATGATTAGGATTAAGAGGAGTAGTACGCTAGAGGTCTCCATGCCATTCTTACAGATGATAGACTCCTAGAGCTCACACACAGAACAAAGCTCACGAAATTGATCGACACGGAAGCAGCAACATCGATCGATACCCTTCCTCATCAGGCAGACGGACGTCAAAAATTGACTGACACGCAACCTCGCACATCGATCGATTTGGAAGCCACCGACTTTAGAAAATTTGGAAATTTTCCAATTCATACTAGGGGAACAAATGGCTATAAAAGAAGGCTTGCAAACAAGAAAATGTTTAATACCATAGAATCAGACAAGATGCAAGCACCTACACCCTTTGGAAGACAAAGAAAGCGAGGTACCAATGATATAATTCAAATGTTTAACCCGAAGGAGTGTATTACTCTCTCAAATAAGAGGTTCAATTGTAGTACTTTGGGATCGAATCCACGAGGAGCTAAGGAACCTAATAGATCTAATAGTTATAAGATTAAGCTAGGCTAATAAGTTTTAATGCAGTAAATAAATTAGTAAACGAGAAAACAATAAACAAGATGAACAAGGTAGTTGTTCAGCTTGGCAAGGATTTGTTGGATGGAAGGATAGTTGTTAGATCTAGGGTTTCTATTTAGGTAATCAGGATTATAATGCTATAAATTCCTAACAAGTTGCATGCATAATATTAAAGAGCTTCAACTCTTAGATAAATCCAATAGCTTTCGCTATCAGACTCGTCCATTGATCTGATGCCAACAATATCGATCGATGATCGATATGACTGTCGTTACATCGATTGATATATACTTGTCTTCGATCGATTACTCTATAGGAGTATCGATCGATATAGATTTAGATCGAGTATGAAATAATGCCCACAAAGATCATAGACCGGCTATCGCCTATCCCTAGAGGATCTTAGTTTATACAGGATGATATCAGGATGAAGATTAAATAAATTAAACTATTCCAGTTCATGGTTCTAGTTCATGACTCTAGAAACAAGAATTAAGAACATCCTAACAATGAATATCAGAACTTAGCAATCTATAGTTGGGGCTAATCCCACAACCTATTTGAACTCTAAATCCAAAAGGTGGATCTATTCAAACATGAAGTTTTTCACAGATATCATAGATGAAAAGATATAAAACTAAAATAGAATAGATATAAAAACCAATGGAGTTCCAGGAGGAATCTGATAGGAGTTCCTCCCTTCTCTCCTAACTAAGAGAAACAATATATGAAAAAAAAAACTTGTGTGTAAAGCGTGTAGCCGTCAACAATGGCTTAGAAATAACATAAATAGAGTTTCAAGTCGTCAAGGGTATTTTGGTAACTTGTGGGCTTCAGTCGGTTATGAAATATACTCGGACCGCATTCTGGCATTCATATTGATAGATATGAAGGCTTTCCTATCGATCGATATAAATTCCTCTTCTCGACAGCCTTCTCTCGCGAGGCAGACTGACCATACTTCAGTAAAACGAACATAACTTTGGATCTAACCGTTGGATTGACCTCAACCCGGTGGCATTGGAAAGCTAACTCAAACCTATATATTTTGTTAAAAGATCAGCTAAATCTCACCACGGGAAAGTCTCCCTCCATATCTAAACATCTGACGCGTCTACGCAGTTCTGCACTTAAAGGCTCCAAAAGACACCAAAATAACCATATTTCTCTAGAACGTACCTGAACCTGTAAATACTCTAAATAGACTCTGTATTGTAGTAAATATATGTGAAAACACCTATAAACCATGGCTAAAAATGGGTAAAATCGATGGTCGATCAACTCCCCCAGACTTACCCTTTTGCTTGTCCTCAAGCAAAACAGACAGGCAGTCTCTCTAAAAGAGGTTTGAAAACAGCAGGGACTCAAAATATTTTAAAAACTCAGTCACCATCTCTCTAGTAGTGCAAACCAAATCATAAAGATCCTAACCTTAAAAGCACATTATACAATATCCTAGTATAGCAACCAAATTCACCTAGTCAACAACTCAAGAGATCATGTCCGACAATCCCCTCTACTAACCTCATTTCTTACATAAAATAAAAGTGCAGGCTTTACCCTGGGAATATCGATCAAGGCAGTCTTATTATTGTTTATTTTCTCCCTATATCTTCCTTCTCTGAATCCCAAATTTTCTTCTTCCTTTTTTTTTTTTAAACTGTCAATCCCAATGAACAATAAATGCTCATCTTATTGATCTTTCTACTTTTTTAGCTTTTTTTTACAAAGTGTAGGCGAATAGTGGGGTCATAGGTAATGTACCTCTCCCTCGCTTCCACAATGTGTGATCATTCCTTTGATTTAGAATAGTGGGGTCATGGGTAATGTACCTCTCCCTCTGCCTCTCATGAAATCATCTCAATCTTTTATTTTTCTCTTTTTGGGATGCCAAAGGAAGGAGAGAAGGAAACCAAAAATTTTGAGACTTTTACCTTCCAGACTTGCATGAGGATTCTGATCCCTTGTATACCAATCCCCAAGACAAGCAATAGATGTCAGGTTAGGTTGGAAATCAGCTTTGGTTCTTTCAAACATGAAAAGTGTTGTCATAGGATGATCGGTGATCCACTTTAGCATCTATAGTACTTTCTGCAATCAACAATTCTAAGAATGGTGCTAACGAGTAGTAAGATAAAAAGCAAAAGAAGTTTTTATTATTTTGAATATTTTGTCCTTTTTTTTACTCAATAAAACCAATTTTTGAAAACTTTTTAAAGAGATCAAAAAGGTAAAGTAGCATCAGTAATTCACTCCCCCCAGACTTAAATCATACACTGTCCTCAGTGTATAACTAGTTGGAGTTAGAGCATAAGAAATAATAAATGTATAACTGATATCAAAATTGTGAACGATATACATGACCGATGTTCGTATCGATCGATGGTGAGTCACTTCCATCGATCGTCATGGATAGGGTTATGTCGGGCGATGTAGACTGGGTCTCATCGGTCGATAGAGGTAGTTATCGTGTAGCTATGTTCCTAAAAACAAATAAAAACGAAAGTAATAAGTAAAAATAAAACAAAACTAAGTAAGAAAATACCTAAAAGTGGGTTGCCTCCCACTTAGCGCTTATTTAAAGTCATTTAGCTTGACTATGGAGGTATGGTGGCTAGTGAGGTGGGTTGCAGGTACTTGTTGGGAAACAAGTATCCTCCATGTCTTGTGATTCATCAAACCATGAAGTTAAAAAGCTTCTTGTCGCTTTCTCGCTTCGGTTCATACTAGCTTTCAAACCATGCACTTCAGTTTGGATCCTTTCTAACCACTCCTCTAGGCTGGCAATGCTGTACTGATGATCTCCAAGCATGTTCTAGATGTGTTCTGCATTCAGCTGCGTGGTGTCGTGGTGTGGGGTCTCGTTGGTTGATTCCGGAGGTTTCATATCGGTCGATGTGTGGTGGGTTTCATCGATCGATGGGGATGGGTTAGGTCGGCTAGCGAGCTGTCTCTGAATATCTGCTACCTCCTTCTGAATCCCTTCTGTTCTAAGTTCCAAACTTCGAACGTCACTCTGTACTGGGAACCAATACTTGTCTAGTAATCTGTAATCATCGCCTCCACAAGCTTCAATGGATTTGTAGATCTCTGCTGTTGTCTCTGCAAGTTCTTCCCTGGTACAGAACTCTGGTGCTCTTGCATCGATCGATGGACTGGGTGGGTCATCGATCGATAGCTTCTGTAAGTGACTCTCGATATGTGCGTCAAAGGTTGTGTCGATCGATGTTGATGGTGCTGCATCGGTCGATGGTCGTCTCTGAGATTCGAGTTGTGCGCGCAATATGTTGACTTCTTCTTGTAGGGCTTCTCTTTCTTTTCGTGCTAAGTCATTGCTAGACGTAATCCATAGTAGTTCTCCTCGAAGTCTCGATATGACTTTCTCCTGTTCTAGGCCCAATCCTGCTTTCTCTCAGTTGTGTTCAGTAGTTCTCTCATTCAGCATGTGTGTGACCTCTGCTGCTTTGTAGAGCTTGCAATCTGGAACTTCTTTAGCATATGGTTCAGCATGCTCCAGTAGACAGAAACAAGAGCGCCCAAATAGTGAGGCTCTTTTAAGCAGATTCTCAATGTCTTCTTTGTAGACATGGATGATATCTCCGTTGACCGCTCTTGCATAACCAGCTTCATCTCTGTAGACACCAAATTCGTCCTTCTTTTCCAAGGAGAAACGACGAACGCCGTGTTTGAAAGCTCTCTTCCCAAATTCGCGTTGTATATAAGTCGATGCACGTCGCCATGCATCGGTCGATGCTTGCTTAAATTGATGTTGATCGTGAGGGTAGCGGGGTGGTTGGGTGTAGGGGTTGACTGGTCCATTGGCCATCTGAAGGATGTCTGCAACGTCTTCTTGGATATTGGAATGATTCTTCCATCTAGTGCTCGTGCATGACCTTCTGGATCCCTGAAAATACCATATTCATCCGGAATTAGTGAAGTAAAATCGAAAGTATGTGTTTGTACCTCGGATGGTATTGATGTTGTATCGATCGATGGTGGGGCTGGTGCTTCGGTCGATCTGTTGAGGAACCTGTCGGTCGATGGCTGGTGCTCCGTGTTGGTCGATACGGGTGCTTCAGGTCGGATCGCGGATAGTAGTGGTGCCGTATCTACTGCAAAACTCTCATGATAACTGCTCGCCCAGCTTCCAATCGGGTAATCTTCGTCTCGTGGTTCGTGTGGGACATAGACTTATGCGCAGTAGGGTTCGTCGCTCGTTGATTCAAAATGTCGTTTGAGCGATCTGGGTTGAGGCATATCGGTCGATGGAGAAGGGTCTCCATCGATCGATGGTCGGAAGATGAAAGATGGGAGGGGAAGTCTGGCTTCGTCTTCTCGAAGAAATCTATATTCGGTGGCTCTTTCCTCTTCATAATCCGCATCGTACTCCTCCTGAGTAGTGATGCTAGCTAGCTCGAGCATGTAATGATCGTTCGCCCAATCATTGGTGCCAAAATCGCCGTCTGGAAACTCTTCCTCGATCTTCTATAATAGCGTATCGATCGATGAGCATGTGTATTCATCGGTCGATTTGGGCTTCCTGGTATCGGTCGATGGTAGAAGATTGCCATCGGTCGATACGTCTGGATCGGTTTCATACTCGGCCATGGAATCATACTCGTGGGCACAGAAACATGTTGCTATGAGTGCTGGGTTCTTCATTCTTGGAAACTTGATGACTGGAACAGGATTGTAGTGGATAGTAGGGTTGATGAGGGTGAGACATAGCTTGCTGGTTTTGAGATCACAAACGGCTCCAACTGTGGCTAAGAAGGCTCTTCCAAGTAGTAGAGAAGTCTTGAAGTTGAGCTTGTTGGCTAGGACATGGAAGCCTGTAGGAATTAGGGTTTCTCCAATATGTACCTCAAGGTTTCTAACTATTCCTCCAGAGCTCTGCTGAGAACAATCCACAAAGATGAAGGACTCTTCACTAGGCTCGATCTTCAGACCTAGCTGGTCTGCCATAAGCTTGGGTAGGATGCTGACTCCAGATCCTGTATCACATAGAGCACGAGGGAACTCAATACCTCTGATAGAACATGGTATTGTGAACTTCCCTGGATCGCTCTTCTTCTCCAGTGTGGTCTTCTTCTTAAGACTGTCTCTGACTTGACGAAACATCCTCCTTATGTCTTCTTCTGTCTCTCTTGTTTCTCTGAAAAACATCCACAATCTGTATGAAAAGTAGGCTTCTTCAAAAGGTTTCTCTTTAGGTATTCTGAGAACTCTTTTTCGGAAGCTTGACAATTCTTTCTCATTAGCTTCCCTTTTATAAGGCTTCGGTATCTTCTCTTTCCTTTTTCTAAGAAATCTTCCAGTAGTTTCCTTTTCTATCTCCATGGACTCAAATATATCTGTGGGTCTCTCCAAGATAGCTTTCTGAGGGCTTCTAGTAGTGTAATATCGCTCCTGGAATGTGTCAATACGTGCACCATCTAGCTTGGGGAGTTGCACTCGGCGTTGGGGTACCGTGTATCGGGCGACACTAACTGGATTGCGTCGGGCGATATCATGGTCTTCCTGTCGATCGATAGGAGGGTAATCATGTCGGTCGATGTCTTGCGGTTTGATCTTGACAGGGATGGGCGGATGTGGGTGACGTGCTGCGAAAGCTTCGTGAGTCATGGTCTGGACTGTACTGTACTCGTACGGGTACTCGTCTTAGTCCATCGATTGACACTCATCAAAGTCTATCAATCGATGTACATGGGAACGTATCGGTCGATGATTACGGGGTGATATCGATCGATAGTAGTCGCGAACGAAGTCTCTCTCATTATCAGATTGCTGAATCTCTTCTACTACCTCTTGCCAAAAATCATCATCCAGGATGGCATTGATGTTATTGTTGTTGGCAAGCTCTTGCTTCCTTTGGGCTTCTACTGTCTGAAACACCTGAGTCTCCAGCTTCTTCATATGAGTGTTAAAACAATCTAGCTCTTTTTGGAGGGTGTTGTAGACGGAGTCGATCTTCCAATTGAAGCCTGTCTGGAGTTTCTGCTGACTCTCAAGGACCTTGTCAAGCATCTCTTCCAGTTTAGTATCTTGGATGGGTGGGTGTGGGTTGGAGTAGAATGAGTTTTCATAGCTCATGTGCTGCTGCTGAAGGTGTTAGTCTTCTGTGAAACCTGGTTGAAGTTGCTTCTCTGGCCTGTGTAGTTTATGTATCCTCCTTGGTTACCAGATCTCTGAAAACCAGCTCCACTAACCCAGTTCACATCTTCTTCTATAAAATCTTCACCTGTAGTCTCTGCATCCTCCACTGAACATATCTGCTTGTTTAGTAACTACTGAATGGTATCCAGCTGTGCTTGTACTTCATTGATATATTCCTTCCCAAGGAATGATGTGGCTTTTGTCTTCATGAAGTTCTTTGTGTCGTTGCTGGAAGCTAAATTATCAATTAGCTTCATAGCCTCTTATGGATTCCTGGTGTTGAAGTTGCCTTCACTAGCTGTATCAAGAGCTATCTGATAATCCAATGTGATGCCTCTGTAGAAAGTGCAAAGAAGTTTCACTTTGCTGAAACCGTGGTGTGGGCAATCTCTTTGATAGAACTTGAATCTGTTCCATGCATCTTTGAATGACTCCTCGGGATTCTGAGTGAATGTAACAATCTTTTTCCTCCATTCTTCAGCGCGTGACTCATCAAAGAAGTTACGCAGGAATGCGTTCTTGATGTCACTTCAGGTTGTGAGAGAACCTGGTGGTAGTTGTCTAAGCCACTGCAAAGCTTCTCTAGATAGAGATTACTTGAAAAGCTTGCAGAGAAGATAGTCTTGAGGTAATCCATTGGCTTTTATGACGGTTATGAGATCCTCGAACCTCTCCAAATGGTCCATAGGATGCTCATTGGACAACCCACAGAAGGGTATTTGTCCTACAAGGGTGTAGTACTGCGGCTTAAGCTCGAAATCTCCTCTCTGAATAGCAGGAGGGCGGATGGTTTATCGGTTTGTATATAACTGATCTGGACGGTTGTAGTCAGCCAAAGATCTAGCTTGGTTAGCCTCTTCTACAGGTTGAATGATGTCTGTAGATGCAGTCTCTTGCTCAGGTATGATCTCCTTCTGAACGTTCAACTTCTGACCTGCTGCATTACGCAGGTGACCATCTCGATCACGCAGGTCTCCATTCTCACCGGTAGTGAGAATAATAGGCGCTACCATGTCTCGCCGGTTAGATATCGATCGATGTAAGATGAGGTATATCGATCGATGTCGGATGAAAGGTATTGGTCGACGAACGGTTGTTGATGTCGAGCGATGTGACAGTGAGAGTATCGGTCAACGTTGAAGGTGTCTCGATCGACTGAGGTAGGCAAGTATCGGTCGACTGGGATGTGTTGATGTCGATCAATGAGGAGCGTAGGTCTTTGCGGATGCTACGTTCCAAGCCGTGAGGATCTTCTGAGTACAAAAGGTGTTTGTTCTTGTTGCTTCTAGTACTGCTGGGCATGTACCTGAAAAAGACAAGAAAAAATTTGTGGTGTCAGAAGATAATTAAACAATAAAAGAAAAATAACCTAGACCTAATCAGATTAAATCTAATGTTATCAAAGTTCCCCGGCAACGGCGCCTAATTTGATATCACTCAAATGTTTAACCCTAAGAAGTGAATTACTCTCTCAAATAAGAGGTTCAGTTGTAGTACTTAGGGATCGAATCCACAGGGAACTAAGGAACACAATAGATATAATCCTAAATGATTATGCTAGGTTGAATAGGTTTAAAATAGTAAAATTGCAGTTTTGTAAGCAATGGTAAGTTGCGTAAGAGAATGGGTTTTAGGTTTGAAAACAATAAAAGAAAGTGGTTAGATTCGAGGTTGCTATTCAGATAATCAGGATTATAATGCTATAGATGTTTTAATGAATTGCTTGCAAGATATATGAGAACTTCGATTCTTAGATAGATCTAATAGCAGTCGCTAAATAGACACATCCATTGATCTTATTACCAGCAATATTGACTAATGGTAAGGCCCCCATGTTGGACGATATGAGTAGCTGTCGATCGATTAGTCTATAGGAGTATCGATCGATATAGCATAAGATCGAATCGAAACAGTGTTCACCAAGATCATAGACCGGCTCTAGCCCAACCCTAGAGGATCTAAGCTCATGCCAAATGATTTCAGGACAATGATTAACAAGTTAAATCACATCCATGATCATACTCTAGATAGCTACTCTAGAGTAAGCATTATAGTTCATTTGGATAATGAATATCAACAATTCAACATTCCGTAGTTGGGGCTAATCCCTCATAACTATTTGAACCCTAAATCTAACAAAGAAATATACTCAGACATAGCTGAGAGATTCATAACAACAAGGTAGTAATAGAAACTCATAGATTAGAAGATTGAACTTTTGGTTCTTGGAACAACAAATCTCTTTGTGTGTTTCTTCTAAATCTAGAATTCTAACACTTTTAAGAAATTAAGAAGAAAATAAATACTTTATTGCAAAGGAACAAAAAAGTATGCAAAGCTTTTCAAGTACAAAAGTAACTAGAACAACAGAAACATTCAAAAAGGTAACAAAAGCATAAAATCATGTCTAGCCAAACACAATGGCAAAAACTATAAATATGAGTTCCATTAGGTTAAAAACTTGTCAGGGGCATTTTTGTAATATTGGGAAGACTTGGGCTTCAAGTCGGCCAAGTTGGACTTGTTCTCCACGCATCATATCGATCGATGGTACATGGTGTACATCGATCGATGGAGTATCTCGACTTCATTTTCAATAGATGTGTCATCGATCGATAACACAGGGTGTGTATCGATCGATATGTATCCTCATTGTCTGATCTTCATAGTCATCTCGGAAAACTCTCCTTTGAGCTCCAAAAGGGCACCTAAATCATCACTTTACTCCAAAGTGCTCCTGAACCTGAAAACATACCTAATAGACTCCAAAACATATATAAAACTCATAAAAACATATCAATACCATGGCTAAAAGCGGGTCAAAATCATGGTATATCAATCGTTTCCTGATACGATGCTGTTTTTATAAGATTTCTCGAGTTGATCATATAGTTTGACAATGCACAAAGTTTTGTCTAATTGTTGCCGTTTTATATGATCTTTCCAAACTTTACGAGAAAAGAAGACTTTTACGATTTTTATCGTAAAACTTGAACGGTAAGACGGATCGAGGCGAAACGAGAGACGATTCAACCATGGTTCAGAGCATGATTGAACTGAAGGACGTATGCCTTCATTAAAGGATGTGGGAGATCGAGGCTCTGGATAATCAGCTCGACGTACGGCGAGCCGAACCGGGTTGGTTCAGCTTGCCGTACGGTGAGCTGCATTGAGGTGACAAGCTCGCCGTACAGCGAGCTGGTCCGAGACTGACCAGTTTGCCGTACGGCGAGCTGAACCTGCTAGTTCGGCTCGTCGTACGTTGAACTTGGTTCGGTCGAACATGCTCGCAGTTTACGGTGGATGCAGTTTTTTACGGTTTTTCGCTTAACTTGGGCAATCGTCTAATTGGTGATTTTTTCGTTCGTTCTTCCGAGATGACGATTTCCAAGTTTTCCGCAGATTTCTTTTGTTCGGAAAGTCCTTAGAATTTTATAAAACAACTTCTCGTGTTTTATAAAACGTATTTTTATTTTTGCGAAAAGTTTTGGTCATTGATTCTGTCGTACCAATTTTGACCCCAACACACCTCTCGTCTACCATCGACCGACACCGCTCCATATGCATCTATTCTTACCCCAAAACTTTTCCTTTAACTAGAGATTATTATATTGATGATTTTCTAAAACCAGATGAGTTTGGTGTTATTTGGGATCCAGAAGGTCACGCACGAGCTATGGATGGGAGGATTTTTAAAGAAGACATAGCAGAAATCCTTTAGATGGCTAACGGAACAGAGAATCTCTTTCAGCTACAACAAGGCACGCTGAAGCAATTCTCAACCGACACAGTTAACCCGCCATCGACCGACACGGACCCCCGTTCATCGATCGATAGAAGAAGGCATGCATCGATCGACATCAGCATAGAATTTGAACTAATTTTGGAACCAGAGCTCTACACCAAAGACGAAATCAATGAGATGAATGATTGCATGGATTATTTCCAGGAAAAAACCGTGGTGAAGCTCAACAACATTCTGGATGCGGTCTATGTAGTTCTGCAGGGAAGCATCAGTGGATTAACTACACGCATGAAATATATGGAAGCAGAACTAGCTATTATGAAGACACACCGTGTAAAGGACGCAACAGCAGCATCGATCGACGCCACTAAGGATGCATCGGTCGATGCGAATGACGCACAAGCACAAGAAGGGATGATGACAGGAAAGGTAGATCCATGGAACGAGACATACCTCATCATAAAGATTAATGAAGTCTACCATCCTCTCAACAACAACGTCAATTGTTAGCACAAAAATTGAGTTGATGCATCAGGATTTGGATATGTTCCGCAAAGCGAAGTGACAACATGAGAAAGGCAAATAATTGACACAGACGTAGTCACATCGATCGATGCCAGGCTATTAAACATGGAGGAACGAATGAAGATCTGCGAAGATTAGCATGATCACTACATGTCCCCATTTATGCGGTACTTACACACTTCGGACAGCCGGATGACTGCCTTGCAACAGGAAGTTACCACCATCCAGATGCAACTCAATTTTCACTTACCATCCTCGATATCGATCGATACGAATAGAGGTAAATCGATCGACACGAAGAAGCTACCAGCGCATAAATTTTATACCAGAGCAGAGGTTGACCAGATCATTGATAGAATCTACAAAGCTCTGAACACTACTGAGGATATGCTTGACAAGAGATGTGATGACATATTCTTCCCCTTCAACAACAGCATCAGTGGGTCAGGAACAGAGTGGCTGCATAAGCAAAGTCAGGACAATTCAGAACCTACTTCTATGTCATCCTGAAACTTCAGAATCCATCGACAGGAACTAAGCAATATTGATCGCTGGGACAACATCAGGAACGATTGACACAACAATAGTCACGCCGATCGATACCGAGTCCGTACCAGACCAGGAGAAGATAGTAACATCTGATTTAATGCAACAGAATTTAGGGAATTTTCAGTACATGCTTATGATAAGGTTCAATGGCATAGCATCAGCATTGAGAGTCATGATGAGAGACTTCAAAACATCTCAAACACAGTTGCCAAGATGGAATAAAGATGGGCCAGAAGTGATGAAGTCACAAGAAGTTTCATGGCTACTTAGTTCAGAAGCAGTAGAGATGATGTGGATACTTGTTTTCTAACAAGTAGCTGTTTTTCCACACAATAGCTCAACATACCTCAGCAGTCAAAGAGATTTGTGATTGATGGCGTTATATCTCTGTCGATGGTGACTGTTACATATCGATCAATGGTGTTATATCTCTATCGATCGATGTCTGGCTCGTGATGTCGATCGATCAATATCTGTGTCGATCGATTATTCTATATGAATATCGATCAATTCACTTTTCACGGCATCGATTTATTTCTAATGGGAGTATCGATCGACACGCTCCTAGTTAAGCTTTATGCGTAAGTTAATATATGCTCACTAAACCCCTAGATCAAGCTATCGTTATACTCTAGCAAATCCTCACTTAATAGAATAGATGCAGGATATTTAGAATTGTCTAAATGTTACTCTAACAATCTAAACTCCTTAGTTCAGGTTTCTAGTTAGAAAATCTAGAACATAGGCATTAAGAACAACCTGTTAATGAATATCACAACAAGCGATCCTATAGTGGAGGCTAATCCATCTAACATATTTGAACACTAACGCTAACAAGTGAATTACTCAGACATGGCTAAGCAATTTATAACACAAACAAAGTAAATAAAATGCTTAGGTAGATAGATAGATAGATAGATAGATAGATAGATAGATAGATAGATAGATAGATAGATAGATAGATAGATAGATAGATAGATAGATAGATAGATAGATAGATAGATAGATAGATAGATAGATAGATAGATAGATAGATAGATAGATAGATAGATAGATAGATAGATAGATAGATAGATAGATAGATAGATAGATAG
>CAKOAT010073266.1:0-45469 GCA_932364175.1 Eruca vesicaria subsp. sativa | reverse complement strand
GATAGATAGATAGATAGATAGATAGATAGATAGATAGATAGATAGATAGATAGATAGATAGATAGATAGATAGATAGATAGATAGATAGATAGATAGATAGATAGATAGATAGATAGATAGATAGATAGATAGATAGATAGATAGATAGATAGATAGATAGATAGATAGATAGATAGATAGATAGATAGATAGATAGAACAATGGAGTTCCAATCACAAATCTCTCTGATGATCTTCTCTCCCAAACTATAAATCCTAAATCCTTTTGCTGTGAAAAGAATACAAAAAAGCTCTCTCTGCCTCTAACACTTTGGCAGAGTATATAAACTTAGGTTAAAACTCGTCAGGGGTAAAATCGTCATTTAATGATGTTTGGACTTCAAGTCGGCTTTCTCGCGAGTTGGTCTATGCGCCTTCGGCATCGATCAATCATGCAAGGTGCATATCTATTGACGTGAGTCACTCCATGTCGACCTCGATCGTCGTGGTCGATCCCAAATCAAGGGGGAGACATCAAACCGGCCTAATGAAGAGATCTGAGATGGTTGTGTTTGCAAGTTGTGGAGTTCACTTTTGCAGCACAAGTTAGGCCATGATCCAGAGTCTAAGGACTCCACTATGAGTTATTTGAAGCTCCTTAGATTCACTGGCCAATCCCTAGGCCTTATTGATCTCTACTCTTTTCCTTATTTGGTTTTTTCCCAAATGGATTTTCTTGCTAAGGTTTTTAATGAGCGAGCTTCTTAAAAGTTCCAATCTTTTCCAAAGATCTCATATGATCAAGCGTGAGGGAAAGTGTGGAATAAAGAAGGAAATGACTAGAAGAAGAAGCTGGCCAATGATGAACCCAGTATGGTGATGTCTGTACAGCCTTGCTCCACAAGCATTCTGAAATTACCTAAAGTGTCTCGGAAGGCAAGGCAAGAGGGAGCACCTATATCTTGGTGATCAAAAGTCAATATGGTTGTTGGTAGCAAGTGGAACCAAGAGAGAAAGAAATTGGGCAAGTTTGAATTCAAATGGGAAGAAGGTGTAAACACAGATTCAAAATAGAGTTGTTCGAGAGAAGGAATACTCTATTATCCACATTTATTATTTAGATGTCACTTGTGTCCCTAAAGCTTGCTCCCCTTTCCTTTTTTTATTATTTGTTTAATTTCGCTTGTTTATTGGTATTTTATTGTTATTGCTTGTCTATTTAATGACAGTTCTTCTAACTGAATTATCTAAGCAAAGAGAAGTTATCTTTCTTCATATTCTCTGTTCCATAAACACTCTCTAAGTCTCTAATCTCTCTGGTTACTAAATCTCTCAAAAAATACTCTGAAGAACTCTTCTAATCTTTCTATTCTCCAGCCGCATTCACTCTCATTCTCACTTACTCTTCTTAGTCTCTCCTCGTTAGATCCCACCATACTTTGTCTCTACTTCATCATCACACCCTAATTTGTCTATTCTCACAGTACCATCATACATGTTTGATATTGCAATCAAAGGATCATGTATCTCCTTCATATGTATGAAATAGCTTTATGAAAACAAAGCCTTTACGATCATTTGGGATTATACATAATGTACATTCTGCATACCAAATTAATGTTTGGGAGGATACATGGATTCCAACAATGTCTGTAAGACCAGCTACGCCTGTTGCACTAGTGGTACACCCATAAAATGACAGTTTCTAATTTCATACATGGCACGCCAAAAGTGTGGAATGTGGAGATGCTATTGATGGAGCTATACAAAGAGTGGTGTGTACACCGTAAAATCATGATACTAGGTGGAAAAGAATATACTATATCAATCTAGTGTAATGGTATCTGAGCCCAATGCAGCCACAATCCGATGCATGAAAAATTAAAGCTCCACAAAAAAATGAGACATTTGATTTGGTAAATGGTATCGGGTTATCTGGCGGTAACAAGAAACCTTACTTATCGACATATTTGATGTGATAATTATTGTCCATGATGTAGAACGGAGGATGAATCTGTAAACCATGCGATTTTTTAGTGTCCACCTACTCTGCAAACTTGGGTTCTTGCTTCTACACCGTCAAGTCTTGATGTTTCCTTATATCAAGTGTTTACACTAATCTGGATTATATATTCTAGCGAAAGAATGCAATAGAGGATCCGGAGTTAGACAGAGATCTATACCCTTGGATCATCTGGTATCTTTGGAAAGTTAGAAATGATAATCTATTTAGAGGAATAACAAGAGATCCGCTTGAACTAGTTAGATATGCCCAATGTGAAAGCAATGCTTGGTTTGAGGCCAATTCACATATGCAGATACAATACCACAACAGTCCTGGATACACAAGCCTTAAGCTTACATAGTATCTGCTTGGTTGGTAGATCATGGTCAAGAGAGTCACAATGTAGTGGGTGTAGGCGAGTATATCTTGAAGAAACAAGAAAGGAAAAACTCATGGGGTTGGGAACAATGTGAGACAATTGTCTCTGTTATGTTCTTATCTGGGGCCCTCATCTGGGCAATGGAGAATATGTCACAACATACTACCTGCCAGAACTTCGACCATACTAAAAAGATGTGATTGCGATGATCAAGGATCCAATAGCGTGGCCAAGTTACTCATTGAGCAAGCGGAGTTCGCAGCCATTCAAGGACGGTTTTAATATATCAGGATTTTAAGATAACTCACATTCCAAGGAATCACAACAAGATAATAGACGCCCTAGCCAATACCACCAGAGCCTTTCACAGGAATCTTGTTTTTGTTGGTTGTTCTATCTCGGTCAGGACTTTCAGACCATCTCTACTTTGAGTGACTGAAAAGTCGTTGATGTCACAAAAATGAAAAAGATAACATTGCAAGTGTTGTGTTAAATGTGTAAAAATAATAGGGAAAATTCTTAAAAATATATGGACTAACTGTCATTTACTATAAAAATACATTGACTATTTTATATCGTTGTTTAATACACAAAATATTTTTTTTGCCAATTAAATACACAAAGTTTTAAAATTTGCATATTTTACACATCGCTTTAGACGATGTCAACTATGTTTAACGGAAGTAACGATGATGTTAATGTATAATTAAGCATGTGGTTAAACTGTGAAACAAGAATTCTTAAGAACACACAAACTAATTTTCATTTGCCAATAAAATACACGAACTATTTTGTATTCCCCTTTAATACACGAAGTGATTTTAGTTTCCCATTAAATACACAAAATATTAAAATTTTCAAGTTTTACACATTGTTTTAGAAGACGTCAACTTTGTTTAATAGAAGTGAAGGCGGTGTTAGTGTTTAATTAAATATTGGTTTAAAATCTTCCCGATATATTATATTATTAGCTTTTTTCTTCATTACGCTTCTATAGTGTAAATTAACCTTGATTGACTTATTATCACTGCAATCAAAGCGAAGAATAAGAATCAGAAACACATAATAATAAACTAATTCCAAAATCAGAAACTCAATTAAAACTACCTCGTTTTCTTCGTCTTTTTCATGACATGGAAATCGATTAGAATTCCTAACTCGATTTGAAACTAACTTAAATTATAAATTGAAAAACTATTAAATTAGGATTCAATTGATTTGAGAGTTTTTGGCTGATGGTAAGCATATTTTTCACAGTTTAACTTCAAGTTTAATTAATCACTAACGTCATTTGTACTATTGTTAAACATAGTTGACGCCATCTAAATCGATGTATAAAATCTGAAAATTTTAAAAGTTTATGTATTTAATGAGAAAAAGTTTAATTCATGTATTAAATAGTGATTGAAAATAGTTCATGTATTTTATTAACAAATGAAAATTAGTTCATGTATTTTAAAGGAATTTTCTGTAACATCCCGGCTGTCCACAGCTAATGGGCCACCCACGTCCACTCACTTGGTATGTGGGCTCCATCCCGTTTGACGAGCGGTGTATTAATTTTTCAGAGGCTTGAAATCCTTGTTTATTGATCCTACAATTACTACATGATCTTTCACTGTGCTTAGGCCTCGATCGCACGATATTGAAAATCACTTAGATTTAGGTCACTCATCATTTGACTACTCCGGCTCAAACACGCTTAACTGTAGAGTTTTCTCTGAATGTGATCCCGAAAAGATAAGTGAACTTTGGTGACAGTGGTAGCCAAACCAATTCTCTAAAACCTTTTCATATACCACAAACCGAGATGTTACAATTTACCATCTCTCAAAGAACGCAATGGTTTCGTTTCACTCCAAGGTTGTTATCCATGTTAGTGTGGCCCTCACTGACTCCACACTCGTTTGGGTTTGACTATGATACCAATTATAACGCCACAACTGTCCATGGATATTGGACCATCCACGTCCACTGACTCGGCCCATGGGATCTATCTCGTTTGACAATGGTGCGTTAAATTTGTATAGGCTCGAAATTCTTGTTTACTAATCCTCCAATCACCACATGATGTTTTGTCGTGCTTTGGCCTTATTCGCACAATATCGTAAATCACTTTCCACTGGATCATCCAATCTTTGACTACTTCAGCTCAACTTACTTAATTTTGGAGTTCTCTGAATGTTTTCCCAAAAAATTAAGTATACTTTGACGACATAATTAGCCAAATCAATTCTCTTAAACCTTTCATATATCACAAACCGAGATACAACATTATCCTTTCGTAACTGAATCACGTCTTTATTTAAACACTAACATCATCGTCATTTCCATTAATCTTAGTTGATATAGTTGAAAATGATGTGTAAAATCTACAAATATAAAAAAATTGTTTATTTAATTGGCCATAGAAATTAATTTGTGTATTACACGGCGATCAAAAATAATTCCTATATTTTTATATCAAATAAAAATTAGTTAGTGTATTTGAAGGAATTTTCCCAACTTAATAATCAGATTAACAGTTGTTACGGTACTGTTCATCTATTTGGATGATTTCCCATCAAACTGAAAAGGTTATGAACAAAGAAATAATTTTTGTGGAAGCATTTAATAAATAATAAATGTTAGAAAGAAAGAAAGAAAGTGGGAAGGTGGGTTCGGTTCATTGAACCCTCCATACCAAAACCAATATCTCAGCTCGGGTTTCAGGTTCTGTTTTAGGTTCGGCTGTTTTAGGTTCGGGAGTAGTCGACTTGTGCGGATAAGAACGCCTCTTTGTTCTTGTTTTTACACGCGCACCTCTGTCTCTCTCCTCTGCTCTTGTTCTGCTTTTGGCACTCTCTCTCCTCTAAAAACTGGCGATCGAAGAGAATCAACAAACTACAGTCAGAGAAATCAAACTCACGAGCAAAAGAACCATCATGGTAATAATAATAATCCATTTTTTACAACAATAATAATCCATTTTATACTTCGGAGATCAATTCAAATTCTACAAAAACATCTCCTTTTATCAGCTCATCAATCTTTCCTTGTTCCTCTAATGTATTCTTTCAAAGTCGAATCTTTTTCACCCAAATTGATTCTTCTGTTAAAAAAACCTATATACTCTGTTTTCAATAAGAAAATGTATCAATCGAGTATGTTTCATTTTCTGTTATGTTTTTAATTCGGAGCATCTTTTTTTTATTACAGAGAGCTGAAGAAGAAAACAACAGGAGGTGGCCTCCATGGCTTAAACCTCTGCTTCAAGAGAAGTTCTTCGTACAATGCAAATTACACGCAGATTCACACAAGAGTGAGTGTAACATGTACTGTTTAGACTGTACCAATGGTCCTCTCTGTTCTCTCTGCCTCTCTTTTCACAAGGATCATCACGCCATTCAGGTTCGCAATTATTCTCTTGACTCTCTTTGTTAGATTCTTTTGTTGGTTTTTGTTAGTTTGGTTGGTGATCTACTAAATTGTTTTCATTCATTTTTTTGGTGATTCTGACATTTGTACGCTGTTTATTACGCAGATTAGGAGATCATCGTATCACGATGTGATCAGGGTATCGGAGATTCAGAAAGTTCTGGACATAACAGGAGTTCAGACATATGTGATTAACAGTGCTAAGGTTGTCTTCTTGAATGAGAGACCTCAGCCTCGACCAGGCAAAGGCGTTGTCAACACCTGCGAAGTCTGCTATCGGAGCCTCGTCGATTCCTTCAGATTCTGCTCTCTTGGCTGCAAGGTAACCAGAGCAACAAAAAAAAACGTTTTATGTTTATTTTCCCCAGAATTTTTCCCAGAAAGGTATGTGAAAAAGAGCGAAACACACACAGTCAAAAAGAGTTTGTCTTTGATCTTAAACGCTTAAAAGGTTAGTTGGTGTTAGTGGTTGGGTCTGTAAATATTTTTTTACTTGTAGAAAAAGTTAACTTACCATTTTTGGGGAGGTCAATTACTGAAGCAAAGGCTATTTTAGGTAGGAGGTTATTATACTAAGTATACACTTGGTTGAATAGGTAAGCTAATTAGTAACTACTGTTCAGTTATTTCTTTATTTAACATTGATTTTGTATTTAAACTCGTATTTTATTCGTTAATCCTTGTTTGATGGGAATTCAGAAAAGGACTTTATAGAAAAACTATTGTTGGGTGGGCAAGAAAATGTGGGGACAATGATAGCAACTTCAAGAAATTGTGGAGTTTGAAAATAAAAAATAATACTACTAGCATTTGGGTTGACGAGGAGAAAAATCCAAGTCAAATCTAAGCCTTCGTCCTTAAGATTCTCACTTCAAAGGCCTTTTTCATTTTCATGGCTTTTTATATCTTCATTTTGTTGCTTTTAGGAGATAATTACTAAGATAACCATAATACATACATTAATTGCAAATCATTATCTCATCGTCTTTCAACTAGATCTCTGGAATATCCAAGAGTTTCGACAAGAAAAGAAAGGATAGAGCAAACAATCATTCAGATTCTGATGATTCGTATAGCAGTACTCTCAACAAGAACGAGGACATGATTCATAATAGTTTCACGCCATCAACGCCACCTCTATCTGCTGTAAGTCGTCGACTTGCAAAACGAAGGAAGGGAATACCGCACCGTGCTCCTTTCGGAGGACTAATCATAGAATACTAAGCAAATGGTAATATATAGTCTTTATGCCGATAACAATACTAGTATAGTTTGCGGGGGTATACATATATGTATGTGTGTATATATGTCTAGAGCAATGTACATTGTGTGAAGTTAGGTAAAAGAAGTGGGAAAAGATAATAGAATGAAGTATGAAAAAAATAGTTGTTCTTGGGCTCAAATATGTAAAATGAAAAAAAGACAATAGTATTTAAAAGAATGTGATGTTAAGCAAATGTGAATGAAATAAAGGCACTTTCACATTCTATGTACTTTCTTGTTTTTTGTTCTTAGTATCTCATTTATTAGTTTCTTAAAATATGATATCAACAACTATTTTCTGAGAGGCATATGCATAGCCAAATCATTCATTTCGAGAGACCCGAGTACATATGGAGCAAAAGTAGAATTATTCACTTGATTTTCTACATTTTCCCTATAGAAATCATCTTCCAAATTTTAGAAGTTGCGATTACTAAAATACCTTCATTTCAGACAAAAGAAAATCTGATTATTTGATATTTGGAAAAAAGGAAAAATAGTGCATGCGACTAAACAAAAGCAAAACAGAGAATCTAGAAAGTGATTTTTTTTTTTTTAATTAGCAGCCAGTTTTGAAAGAGGAGGAAAATGAGGATTTTCTCTCTCTGGCGGCGATGAAGAAGGCGACTAGGGTTTCGAACCAAGTTTCTCAACTCCAAATCTAAATCTAAACCCATTTTCAGTCAGCAAATCATCTTTTGTGCTTGCTAGATCCAATCTTTCCGAACCCCTCAATAATCCCAGTCGAATCAAGCTCTACAAATAACATGGGGGACTAAGGAAAGCTAACAAACGACGTGGAGCTACCAGATCCAACTCCTGGAAGGATAGATCTGGTCTGCTTAGATCTCATTAAGTCCTTGTGGCTTCTAACTCAGTTTTATTACGTTCGGCGAGAGTCAAAACCCTAAGAGGAAGATGAACCGTGTCCGGAAAAGAAAGGAACCCACCTTACTTGAGGGGTTGAGGGAGAGAGAACTCCTAGAAGAAGGGGAGATGGTGGACATCCCAGATTTAGAAATTGAGGATCTCATCGAAGAAAACACGCTAAGTGTGATAGTAAGGTGTCTCAATCCGTACGTCCACAAAGTAGGAGGATTAGTGAAAGCTCTACCACCAATCTGGGGTCTGAAAGATAGAGTACGAGGGAGAGGAGTGGGAGAACACAGGGTTCAGTTCATTTTCACATCGGAGAATGATCTACAACATGTGTTGACCAAAGGCCCCTGGTTTGTCAATGGCTGGATGGTATCGCTGGATCAATGGAGTCCTAATCCCCCACCGAAGTTCTTACAAAGAATCCCTTTTTGGATAAGAGTCAGAGGTCTTCCAATTTATATGTTCAAGAAGCAGATAGTAAAGATGCTACTAGGTCCACTAGGGCTGGTGGAAACGGTGGAACTACACGCAAAAAAACTCAAACTCTCTGGAGTATGTGAGAGCGCTGGTGCATATTAATACGGAAGAACCTCTCCAATTTCGTATGACAACAAGATTCAAATCGGGAACTACTATACCCACAGAGCTGGAGTACGAGAAATTACTTAAGGTGTGCTATACCTGCAAGAATTTATCTCACGACCAATCCAGATGCCCCCTGCAATTTCCACATATTCAAGACGAGGGGGGAGCATCAAAGGAGAGCTTTAAGGAAATAAATCTGAGGAAGAAACTTCAAGAAAAAGAATCAAAATCTAGAGAAATTCTACAGAGGAGGTCGGGGAAAGGAGTCTTGATACGGAGTACCCCAGTTGAAAGGCTTGGAGGAAGAGGTAAGAGTAAGATTTTGGAGGTAGACAGGGCAGACAGGGTAGACAGGGAAGATAAGAGGAGAGGTAAGCGAGCAATCTCAAAACCACAGTTGGTATGGAAGCAGAAGGGACCCCGTGGGGTGTCGATTCTCACAAGAAGCACTGAGGAATCCTCGGCAAATCCTAGAAGCTCCGGTGACCCTAGTGGAAGGCAATGCTCAGATGCCGTTTCTGGAGGCAAAGTTTCGGAGGATACACTGGAATCAGGTTCAGTCTTTAAGCGATTGGGAAGTAAAGAAAGAATGCGGTTGGGGGGGAGTCACCGAGTTAGTCCCTCTGGTAAACTTGTGGAGGGCGATCTGAGACTACAGCTCAGCGGAGGATCAGGGGAGAAAAGAATAGAAGGGAATTCGAGCAAAGGAAGCATGAGTCCTCCTAATGTCTTTGAACGACTGGGAGATCCTATCTCTCCATCTCCGAGAATAGTGAGGAACGCGGAGGGATCGCTTTCCATAAAGAGAAGAAGACAGAGTAGCAGTGAGGATCGTAAGGCAAAGAAGGCAAGATTAGGTTCACAAGAGAAGAAAACTAGCTCTCCATCCGTTTTCAGCCGCCTAGAAGGTGCAGAGACTAGCTATGATGATGATGACAACTCCAAGGCCATTCCAGATCATTCTACCTCAGTGGTAGTAAATACTCCGTCTCATTCTGCTCTTGTGGCAGCAAATTTCCCATGTTATTTTGTCCGACGGATAGCACTGGCAAGTGGATCAAATGTGAAAGAAGGGTTGATGGGTAATACCAACCCTTCGAGATCAATATGAGGATCCTGAGCTGGAACTGTAGAGGTTTGGGGAATATCCCTACAGTCCGTCATCTACAGGGAATACATGGTCAGTATTTCCCTGAGATAATATTCCTCAGTGAGACCAAAAGTAGGAGAAGATACATGGAATCTATAGTGGAGAGATTGGGTTTTCAAGGACTGGTCACAGTGGACGCAAAAGGGAAGAGTGGTGGGCTAGCTGTTTTGTGGAAGAATTCGTGCTCAATGAAAGTATTACAAGCCAATAGCAGGATAATTGATATGGAGGTGGTTTGGCAAGGTCAGAGTTTCTTTTTAACCTGTGTCTATGGTGACCCAGTGAAGAGTAAGAGAAACGAAGTGTGGGAAAGGATCGAGAGGATCGGAACTGAGCGGAAAGGGGCGTGGGTGTTGACAGAGACTTCAATGAAGTGATTGATCAAACCGAGAAACAAGGTGGAGCAGAAAGATCCGAGAGTGAAGGTCAGGGGTTCAAGGAAATGCTACTAAATTGGGGGCTGTGGGAGATTAAACATATGGGAAACTCTTTGTCTTGGGCGGGTAGAAGGTTAACTGGTTTAGTACAATGTCGTCTTGACCGTACTGTAGCAAATCAGGAATGGCTTACTGATTATCCTCAGGCTACTGCCTATTATTTACAAAGAGTTTGCTCAGATCACAGTCCTATACTTACTTCCTTAGATGGCTATCAGGTGCGGAATAAATTGTGTTTCCGATATGATCACAGATGTGTCAAAAGGGAGGGATTTATAGATTCTGTTAATGAATATTGGAAGAATCAGAGTAATTGTCAGGCAAGTCTACTAAGGAAGATTGCAGGTTGCAGGAAGGCCATATCGCTATGGAAACGCCTAGTCAAGCCGAATTCAGCGCTAAGAATCCAAGAACTTCATTTCAAAATTGATGAGGCCTCTAGACAAGAGCGGTTTGATACAGTAGAGCTGCAGAACCTCAAGAAGGAGTTAGATGATGAGTATTATAACGAGGAGCTCTTTTGGCAGGAGAATAGCCGGTTGACTTGGTTGAGATCAGGTGACAAAAACACAAAGTTCTTTCACGCAGTAACAAAGAGCAGACGGGCTCAGTGTCAAATCAAGAGTCTAATCGATGAAGATGGGAAAGAATGGTTCGCAGATAAAGATTTAGGGAGAGTATCTGAAAGGTACTTCAGGACACTCTTTGCATCGGAGGAGGTGGGGGTAGAGTTAGAGGAGTGGGAGGAGATACAAGCTAAGGTTACACCTGCTCAGAACTCATCATTATTAGTACCAGTTACTAGGGAGGAAGTCAGGAAAGCTGTCTTTGATATCAATCCGAGTAAATGCCCGGGACCGGACGGGATGAGCGGCTACTTCTTCCAACAGTTTTGGGAGACTTGTGGTGAGGACTTAACATCCATGGTGCAGAGATTTTTTGAGACAGGAGAGATTGAAGAGGGACTAAATAATACCAATATCTGCCTGATCCCGAAGACTCTAACGGCCAAGAGAATGAGTGAGTACAGGCCCATCAGTTTATGTAATGTCGCATATAAAATTGTCTCTAAACTCATGGCCCGGCGTTAAAGAAGGTGCTACCGTCGGTAATATCAGAAAACCAAGTGGCTTTTGTGGAGGGGCGACTAATCTCTGATAACATCCTGGTTGCACACGAGCTTCTTCATGCCCTCAACTCCGATAACAAATGCTCCTCGGAATTCATTGCGATCAAAACAGACATTTCCAAGGCGTATGATCGTGTGGAATGGTCCTTTCTGGATAGAGCAATGAAAGTATTGGGCTTCTCGGATGTCTGGAGGGGCCTCATTATGAGCCCTGTCTCATCAGTAAGGTATCAAATCCTAATAAATGGAGAGCCGTATGGGCAGATCACACCATCTCGAGGGCTGAGACAAGGGGATCCGCTTTCCCCCTATTTCTTCGTAATATGTACTGAAGTGCTGGTGCAGATGCTAAAGTTAGCAGAACAGAAGAGACTTATCTCTGGTCTAAGAGTTGCGAGAAGGGCTCCACCCGTCTAACATCTGCTTTTTGCTGACGATAGCATGCTGTATTGTAAGGGAACCGATGAAGAGCTGAATCATATGATACAACTCCTCCAGCGGTACAGCTTAGTGTCGGGACAAAGGATCAACTACCAGAAATCCAGTGTGTATTTTGGGAAAAATATTCCGCTGAGCAAGAGAGAAGAAATCCACGCAAAGCTGGGCATTGAACAAACGGGCGGAGAAGGATTTTATTTGGGGCTACCAGAATCCTTTGGGGGCTCCAAAGTCTCTATCCTTAGTTACCTGAAGGAAAATCTGAGTAAAAAAGTCCATGGATGGCAAATGAAAGTTTTTAAACCCGACGGGTAAAGAGGTACTCTTGCTAAAAGCTGTGGCGATGGCACTACCGACATACACAATGGCGTGCTTTTTGATTCCAAAAACGGTATGTAAACAGATAATGGCCTTAATGTCAGATTTCTGGTGGAGAAACAGACAGACTCCAGGGGAATGCACTGGAAGAGTTGGGAGAATCTATGTAAAGCTAAGGTCTGCGGTGGTTTGGGGTTTAAGGATTTGGAGGCTTTTAATTTGGCTCTTTTGGGGAAGCAGCTGTGGAGGATGATCACAAATAAAAAGTCGTTAATGTCCAGAGTCTTCAAGAGCCGATACTTTAAAAATCCGGATCCATTAAGTGCATCTTTAGGTTCTAGGCCATTGTACGCATGGAGAAGTATCCATGCGGCTCAAGAGATTGTCCATCAGGGTGCGAGGGTGATCATAGGAAACGGAGAAGCAACTAAGGTATGGAATGAGAGATGGCTAGGATCTAAACCTGCCATGCCGGTATTTTCAATGAAACGACAAGAAGCAGGCTCAAATGTAAACTGGTCAGAGAGTATGTGTGTTAGTAAACTGCTAGGTGATAATGGCATTGACTGGAATCACGAGATGCTGGGAAGATGGTTCACCGAAGATACTCAGAAGAAAATCAAAGCCATATGCCCGGCGGGGAGGAATAGTGAAGACACATACTCCTGGGAGTATACTAAAACTGGTCACTACACTGTGAAGTCAGCGTATTGGGTGAGATGAATGTAGTTGCAGTAAAGAATGAGTGTCAAGCGGTGACTCAACCTAGGCTGGATGCACTCTATCAGCTAGTGTGGAACCTCGAAACCAGCCCCAAGCTGAAACATTTCCTGTGGTGCTGTCTCAATAATGCGTTACCGGTGGCAGAGAATATGGTGAAGCGCCACATTGGAAAAGATGAGAGCAGCAGCAGATGTGACGGACCGTCGGAGAGTGTCAATCATTTACTTTTTTAGTGTACTTATGCGCATCGGATCTGGGCAGAAGCAAACATTCATATTCCACCTTCAGGTACATGGAGTGACTCCTTCTTCTCCAATCTTCATTGGGTCTTAAATCTAAAAAAAGAGTACCCAATGGAAATCATGGAAGAGGGCTTAGTTCCATGGCTAATGTGGAGAATCTGGAAAAATCGTAATGAGCTTCTATTCAGGAGAAAAATCTATCATATTCCAGCCACTATTGAGAAGGCAAGAGAAGATGAAAATGCGTGGAATAGCAGAGCAGAGGTTAAAAAAGAGGTGGTGAAAGTTTCTGCAACAGAAGAACCAAACAAGCGATGGTATCCTCCTCCCTTTTCATGGTTAAAGTGTAATATTGATGGCTCCTGGAAGCAGGAAAATGAAGAAGGAGGGGTGGGATGGGTCTTACGAGATCATGGCGGTCGAATGTTGTGGGCGGGGGCTAGAAAAATTCCAGATATAAGGTCTGCACTAGAAACAGAGGCAGAAGCTTTGAAGTGGGAGATAACATCCTTGGTAAGGTTTGGATATAGGAAAGTGATTTTTGAAACAGATTCTCAGGTTTTGGTGAAGATGCTGAAAGGGGAAGAGGAGGTCTAGCCAAGGATGAAGCCCATGATTCAAGAGTTGTGCAACCTACTAGCGGAAAAAGAGGAGTTTAAAGTGTGTTTTTCTCCTAGAAGTGGTAATAAAGTTGCGGATAGAATAACTAAGGAGACTGCTACATTTACGTCCTTTGTCCCTAAGATGTATTCTATTACGCCTGTCTGGTTATTTTCTTGTTTAGAGGCTGAGAGGATTATGTAAAACATTGAAGTTTGGTTAATGAAATGTAGTTGTTGAGTAAAAAAAAAAAGTGATTTTTTTTTTGTTGAAGTGCTACTCGTTTCTTTATGAGTAAAACTATTTTTATAAAGTTTAAAGCTTAGTGCTGATTCCAATATTTTTTACGATTTGCTATTATTTTATTCTACCCTAACGTTTGTTTAGCAAGTCAAGTTCACTAAATGTTTTCATGCAGTATGTGTAGAAATAAAAATTTTAAATTTAAATTGTATCTAATAAATAAATTTTTGTGCATTCTTAGGTTTTCTTTACAATATTTTTTTAAAAAAATCTTAATAGAATTGTATCTAAAATTAAGATAAAGTAAATCATTTTATTGAAATTTATATTTAATATATATATGTATATATTTAAACTATAATCATGGAAATATTTGTTATCTATTTCTTTTGATTAAAATATATTAAATCTAATTTGGTAAAATTAAGAGAAACTTTTGATTAAGTATATTATTGTCAAAAAGTAAAACTAAATAATATTTCTTAAATTTGTAGATATTAAAAAGAAACTATTGATAATGAGATTAGAAAATTACAAACTTTTCTTAAAAAAAAATGTATAAATTTTTAGATTTTTTTAGCAATATAAATTATAAAATTGTACAATTAGAACTAAATAAACTTTCAAAAAATTTAAACTATTATTATATATATTTCTACTATTATTTCATTTATTGTTATATTAATGACGATTTATAAATTATTACCATATTCTAAAGAATATCAAAATATAAAACAATAATTAATGTAAATATTTATTTTACAATTAGCTTCAAATCATGTCATCATTGCTAGTATACAATGTTTTTTTTTAAATTAATGTAAAAATAACACATGTCAAAACAACTCCTAAAATAATATCTAGGAACTAGGGGATACTAGAACATGCTTGTGAATTAGTGAGAAAAGCTGAATCTAAGACATTAAAAGAAGAGAATTTGCACCTCATATACAAACTAAACCACTAAATTAACTATCTACTCTCTTTCTCTTTTATCTATCTTCCCCCTCTCACTATTTTTTCCACTAAAACTATAGCAAATCCCTAATATTGAGTTTCTTTTGGTATATTGAGCAAATTTGCTATAAAAAAAAGAATGTATCTAAAAAGGATTTTTAAATGAACAATAAATAAATAATTAGTAAGCATAGTTAAAAAAAATGGTAAGTACATGCTGGAAGTAATAAAAACATGATTTCAAGATTTTCAGCATGAGACTAGTAGAGTTTTGCATATGACTTGCATCCTATATTGCTATAGTATTGACCCCATGCTTTACATGAGTATATTTTTACATGTACTTACCATTTTTCGGAAGTAGATGGTAAACATCGATTATTACCGAGCATGTAATTGCTAATAATCGATTAATTAAAATTGACATGTATAAAATAACTTTGTTTATCGGAAGAAAATACATGTACATAAATGATTATTACTTTTATCATTAATTAACCACGTATATAATATTAAATTTGATTTTTTAAATTTTACATTGATCTAAAATAGCTTGTTGAATATAAATATTAATTTGAAGCTTTCTGGTTTTTTTTTTTTTTTGTGTGTTTTACTTGGTTTTGTTCTTTCATTTTGTATCTGCAATGTATCATTAACGAAGAAAAATATTATTACGAACCCAATAAAAACAATAAAAAGAACATCATGTAGTAGAGAAACATCATCTCATAAAAATATATCTAGAGGTAACAATTACTATAGAATAATGGAATATGTTTGTAGTCAAATTTATTGTTTTTTAGTTTGAGAATATGTAAACTTTACTACTTAATTTAATGTACGTTACGATACCTTTTGCACATATGACAAAATTATAAGCTCACGTCAGATTAAATAGTCTTATTGACATGTTAATTTGAAACCATAATAAAGTAATTCAAAATATAAGTGGATAGTAGAGCATTATTTTGAAGAACACATAATGTTTCATTTTTTTTTCCTCAAAATTTGTTTCATTTTTTTTACGTTCTCCAAAATTAATATACATAAATATATTTAAATAGAAACGCAAATCAGCATTTAACTTTTTATCAAAAGCCCTTCTTCTGGTTCTACAAATTTTTGAATCTGTATTTGTGGTTGACGTCTCCAGCTATTCGGCTCGCCATGTCTTCTCTTTTTCTTTCATAGTCATAAATCGGTTTGATGAAGTAAAGTCGTGCTCCACCATAGTCAACGAAACTGTGCAAAGGAGAGATAGCATCATTGAAAAATATAGGTTGTTGAGATCTTAATTAATATGATCTCAGTTAAGATTTATGATTTTGAAACTGAAGAGGGAGAGTAGGTATTTCACATTCTGTTTTTGATTGATGGTGATTTTCT
Organism: Eruca vesicaria subsp. sativa; assembly: GCA_932364175.1. Taxonomy (NCBI): domain Eukaryota; kingdom Viridiplantae; phylum Streptophyta; class Magnoliopsida; order Brassicales; family Brassicaceae; genus Eruca; species Eruca vesicaria. The sequence continues at coordinate 29,339 of CAKOAT010073266.1, read as the reverse complement.
GATAAATTGATTAACTCTAAGAGATATTTGAGAGATATAAGAGAACGGAAAAAAGTTGTAGGCAAAGATATTTTATCTTCAAATAATATTTTGTTTTCTTTAGTTTCTCTTTAATTTTATACTTTATTACATAGTAAAATATGTTTTGCCAAACGAGCTGCACTTTAGTATTTAGGGAAACTGTTTTTTAGTACCAAATAGGTTTGGATATTGTCTCTTTAGTGTTGTACCAATTTTGCCTCTAATGCTCTTTATTTATTTCTGAAATTATTAAAAAAATAGATTTATGAAGCAATTTTTTTTAAAAAATAGTACATAATGATGAAACCCTTATATCTATATAGTGATATTTTTTCCTGTTTTAAAAATGTGTAAATAATAATTTCATATATTATTCTACTGAAATTAGAATCTGTATACTACAGATTAGAATACGGAATCCATTTTTTTCATTATTTTTACGAAATGCAGAATATGTATTCTACGAAGATAAATGAATCTAAAATAGTTTGGAATACACATTCCACGCTTATCATAGAGTTCTAATAAAAGTAGAAATTGAAATCTAAACTTTTACTTAAATCCAAAACTAGTAGAAATCGGAATCTACATTCTCACAACGTTCTAATACATATAGAAACTGATTTCATATCTTTTTACACAGTTCTACCTTTAGTAGAATCTGAATTATACGGATAAATATTATTAGATCCGAAATATAGCAAAAATATATTAGGAAATATTCGGTTTCCATATTTAAAATTCAATTTTTTTTTTTTAAAAAAAAAGAAAATTCAAAGGCAAAAACGTTTTCTAAAAAGGAAAATCTTTTGAAAATATTCTCACGGTTATTCTCACGTTCTTCTCACGCCTCTTCTCCATTCTCCCCAATATAGTCGCTTTGTTTACTGTTTTTTTCACCACTTTGTTTCAAATTTTCAGATTGTATTTGGTTAGTTTTGAACAAGTTTGCTTCATGTTTCAGTTTCGAACAAGTTTGCTTCATGTTTCTAGTAATACGCATTCAGTTTCAAACAAGATTGTTATATCCCAGGAACCAATGTATCTATTTCATTCATTCTTGGCTACATAATTTTCGAAAAGACAAATAATAGACCCTAAACATACCAGATCATCGGACTTAATCTTCTTACTAACTTCTTCATCTTCCATCTTCTGCAAAATCCTTTTCAGATCTTGAATTTCCTCTGCGATTCTCCTTTGCTGAGTATCTACCATTCGAATCTCATCAAGCAACGCTTCATCACATCACTTAAATAAATAGAGTTCCCTCTTCCGCTACATCAAAACCCATAAGCAAATAAGAACAAACTAATTAATCTCAAGTATAGTATAGAACGAATACACTTAATAATTGAAACCTGTAACCCAATCTCGCATCTGTAGAATCTTCTGTACGGGTTTTCTGGAAGAAAACCATGAAATCGAGTTGGAAGAATTTTTCTGGAATCGGGATCGATCGATCTAAATAACCGCTCGATCGATATTTGATAGATTGATCGGTGAAGATCGACTGAACTAGACAAGATCGATCAGTTTCTGCTCCGTGCTTTTTTATGTTTTTGTTTAATCATCGAGATCGACCGCTGGGATCGACCGACTCTTTTTGGGATCGATTGATCTCGTCGTATAGAGCAGTTTCTTTCGTCTTTTTTTTTTCCGATTTGAAGATTTTTATTTTTAATTTGTTTACGATTTTTAAGTGAATTTAAGGGCGTTATTGCCATTTGGAAAATATTAGCCTAATGGGACATAAAATACTAGAGACTAATCTAAAGGGACAATGTCCAAACCTATTTGGCCTAAAAATACTATTTTCTCGGGGAAACTGTTCTTTTAGACCAAATAGGTTTGAACATTGTCCCTTTAGTGTAAATTATATTTTGTACCAATTTTGACTCTAATGCCCTTTATTTATTTATGAAATTATTAAAAAAATAGATTTATGAAGAAAATTTTTTTTTTCACGATTTGAAGATTTTTTATTTTTAATTTGTTTACGACTTTTAAGTGAATTTAAGGGCATTATTTCCATCTGGAAAATATTTAGCTTAATGGAACATAAAATACTAGAAATTAGTATAAAGGGACAATGTCTAAACCTATATGGCATAAAAAACTATTTTCTCTAGTATTTAAAGGATTATTGGCAGACGAGAATCATCCTTTGTGTCGTGAGGGAAAAAGCCACGCTGCGTTTTCGGGAATAAAGAAGATAGGAGAGGTATAGAGAGAGTCCAAACTGCATCTCTCTTTACTGAGAGTGGGCTTTTCAATGCTTTAAATGGGTATCCTCATTTTCATGGTGGACTCATTATCGTCATCTTCTTTCTTGCCCATCCGATCGCTCAAACGCCATTATATTGCCGATGTGAAATCTCGGCCGTTGGATTTTATGGAAACGTGACAAAATCTAAAATCTACACAATTAGCTATTCTCGGTTCTAAAATCTATGAAGTTTATGACAATTTACAGCTATTATAAAAACTAAACTTTACCTAACAAATATCATTATATTTTTATTTTATCATCAACATAAACATATTCTATGAAGTATATATAAACTAAACTGACGACTTCGTATCGATATGAAATACGAAATGATGATTCTTTTTGGTACTCTCCCTTAAGTTGTTCGCCTTTGAATTCAGCGTTTGGAGTAAGATTGGGAAAAAAGTCCAGATCCGAAGAACCCGATCCAAAAAATAGTATCGAATCCAAACCAAAATTGATTCAATATCAGAATAGGTTCAAAATTTTGGTATTTAAAGAACCGAAACTGAAACCGACCAGAACCGAAGTATTTCGAGTATCCGAATATATTCAAAAGAGATTTATATACCTATATATATTAATTATTTTTAAATTGAATGCATATAAAAACATTCAATATATATAAAATACTTTGAAGTTGTTCAAAATACTTGTAAATATATGTAAATAGTCAAATATACATGTCTAAAATTGCTAAAGTACACTCAAAACATCAAAAATACTTTAAAAAAATATTGATTCACAATCCAAATATTCAAATCAAGCTAATTTATATGTTAATTTTAGATATTTTGACTTATGTTATTCAATTATTTGTAATATATTATTTTGTTTATAGATTTTTAGAACTTTAAGTATATAATCAATTTTAAAAATTTTAAAATATTTAAATGGGTTATCCGAATCCAAACCGAACCGAATTGAAATTTAGAAATATCCGAATGTGGCTAAAATTTGTGAACCCAAAAATCCAAAACCCGAATAGATCCGAACCGAACCCGAATGGGTATCCGAACGCCCATCCCTAGTTCAGGGTATATAAATAATCTCTGAGTGACTGAAACTTCCTTGTAGAACCTTTATGTCCTCCAAATAATTCGCAAAAGCTGGCCATTCTTCCGATGCAAAAACCATCTTCACCAATTGATTGCAATCTGTCGCAAAAGTAACTTGGTATTGACGTAAGTTCCTCATACTCTCCATTGCTCATATGAGAGGCTCAATTTCTGAATGTAAGGATGATAGACTTATTCTCGTATTTCTTATGCCCATTAATCCTTTAAAATCCTTGTAACATACTATACCGTCCTTGCCTCGAAAAAGATTCATGTAATTTCCAAGATCCATCCATAAATCACCAACGTCCAGGGATGGAAGGTAAAATGAACTTTACCTCTTCTCGTACTTGGGTAGTTGTATTCACGACCTTAGTCTACGCCTCAATAAAGCTTCCATCTCTACCAACTTTAGAATATTTCTAGGATAAACATTAATATTACTAAAAACCTTATTATTTTTTCCTTTCCAAATATAAAATAAAAGTTAGATAATTAATCATGAAATAAAATATAAAATATTATTTGATAGATAATTTAATAAAATTAAAAACATCGCGGATATATCTAAGATAATGAAACATATTATTTTATACATTTAATATTTTGAAACGAAGGAAATTTTATTATTTCGTCATTTCATTATTTTCAGTTATGTAACAGTAATATTTGAATTACTATAAAAAAAAAATTCTGGAGTATGCATGTCTCATGATTAGGATGATGCTGCCGAACCCACTAGTCCACTACCACCACGCAAATTGTTTCGTCCGATTGTCCAACAATATTAAATTTAATAAAAGATTTAAAATATGATTAGTTTAATTCTATTGATTCTTCGTTCAATTATAAATCTGCACATCCTGACAGATATTTATTTTTATTTTCAAAACACGCAACATATACTTATTATTGTAATATTAGCATACATTATTTTTTATATTGAATGTTTTTTATTATATAATATATACTAATTATATACAATATTGAATGATATTTTGAATTTTCTGATTTTTATCACATATAAAATATTATTAACACAATAAGTAAGTAACTATTTGAATGATTATTTATTGGGGGATTTTCCAAATATGATTTAAAACTTGATTTTAAATATAAAGAGATATTCCAACTTCAAACAAATACAAAAACAACTCAAAATACTAGTTAAATTATAAACATTCTTTTATGTTTATAAAATACTAGTGATATTCCACATTTTTTTTAATGTTTATAAAAAAAAATTATAAACATTCTTTTATGACCAAAGAAAAAATAGTACTGAGATTTACCATTAGAATCCTGCACATCCAAAAACTTTAAGAGAACTTTTCTTTTTCATTACGAAACAAAAAAACTGTATTAAGATTTACCATTAGAACTCTACGCATGAGAAGACTCTCAGAGAAGTCTTCTCTGAGAAAACTTTCAGAGAAATCTTAGAGAACTCTTCTCATATCGTAGATCTTATAAATAATTTCTAAATTTATAAACAAATATTTATTAGAAAAAAATTATAATCATGTAATTATAGATATTTTTAAATGATGTAAATTTAGATTTTCTAAAATTGAATATTTTTCAACATAGATGAGTGCATGTATGTCGAGTCATGATATTATTTGGTTGAGGGTATGGTAACTATATTATAGTATTGTTTGTGTGTTCTAGGGTTAGATAGTGGAATCTTAACATTTTTTTAAAAAAAATTAAATTTTACCTATATGTGTTTAGTTTTGTGTATATTAAACACTTTATAAGTTGATTTTAAGTTTAATAAAGTTGTCGTTTGTGATTTAGTTATCTATTTGATTTTGGGGGGTTTAGAAGACTTACATTTTCTAAAATATAATGCAATAGAAAATTTATTGGAAGACTTAACAATAGAGTTCACATTGCTTAATTTTTCATAGAATTAAGGTTTATCTCCAGTTACTAAGTCTTACGATAAGTCTTTCATAAATCTTCCAAACGAAATCTTCTCATATATTAGATCTTAAAAATAATTTACAAATTTCATAAAAAATATTTTGATAGGAAAAAATCATAATCATCAAATTATATATATTTGTAACTGATGCAAATTTAAATTTAATAAAAATGAATTATTTTCAACATAGATAAGTGAATGTAGATTGAGTGAAGATATTCTTTCCTTAAGGGCTTGGTAACATATGTTATAGTATTGTGTGTATTCTTTAGGGTTAGATTTGGAACCTTAACCTTTTTTAAAAAAATATATATATATTTAAATTTGACATATATGTGTTTATTTTTGTGTACATTAAACATTTTATAGGTTTAATGAAGTTTTTTGTGATTTAATTAATTACTTGATTGTAGTGTTTAGATGACTTATTGTTAAGTTTTCTAACAAATAGTGCAATAGAAAATTTTAATGTAAGTATTCTGGAGAAATATTAAATTTAAGGTATAGAAGACTTCCTGGAAGACTTTCATGTAAGTCTTATAATAGAAGACTTACATGAAAGTCTTATGTATCGAAAATATTTAACCTAATTGAAATTTTTGTCTTCTCATATAAAAAAAAATTACATATTCTATTTCTTTCTCTCAAATAGAGGCAAAAATGTAATATTTGAATTTATATAAACTATTTGAATTTTGTAACACCAAACCTTATATCAATTGTTCATTTTTATGTATTTTTTACTAATTTATCTTGTTTTTGCATGTTTTTTTATTACATAGTTGTCATTTTCACTCATTTAAAAGTAGATCTATACATTTTGTAAATGTATTTTGTGTGTGTTTATATGTTAGATTCTAATAAGTTATAGATTCAACATAATGTGATTGTTTTACTTATTATTTAAGCATAAAAACATTGTTTTTTTTTGTTTTTCTCTATTTTGATATCATTTAAATGTTTTTGGATATGCAATTTTTTCAGATATAAGTCAGATTATGGAAGATTTCTCAAAAAACTTTCAGAAGACTTCTCAGAAGAGTTCTCTGCAATCATTTTTAATAATATATAGAAATAAAATTATGTAAGAATTAAAAAAGCGTTTAGGAAAATTTTTTTTTTTTAAAATTATGGAAGAGGTTCTATTTTTTAAAAATAATTAAAAAATTTAGAACGATCCTTACATGGTACAAGTCATACAAGTCCAAGTTCCATTCCCCTAAACCATTCTAGCTTGATCTAAAAGAAAGTAGCTAGATCATACCTTTGCCCCATCCACAGAGTTGTTAGCTCATCGGTCCAGCTGACTTAGTTAGCTCATCTTCCTAGCTGGCTTAGCTAGCTCATACTCCTAACTGGCTTAGCTAGCTCATCCGGATCTTTGAGCTTACACTCCTAAACTAGCTGAATCCCAGCTAAGGCCAGCTGCCTCAGCTTGTTTAGTTAGTTAATCCAGCAAGCTAAGCTGTACCACCTCACTTGAGGTTCCATCACTCTCTTCTAGCTGATCGAGCTACATGATAGTTGTGCCCAGCTCCCTGCCAACTCGTCCAGCTCTCTTATGCCTGCATAAATGTCTCCCCTTGGGTACTTATTCATTCAACCAACCATCCCCACTGACCAAATAACCTTTGGGAAGTCTTCAACAGAAATGGCAATGCATCTAGCTCCTCTCAACTAATGCATCACCCATTATCCTCACGCTTGTAGAATATTGTAGCAAGTCCCTCTCCTGGACTAGATGAGGCCCATCAGATCCTAAGTCAATCAACCATCCACCCCACATGACTCAGAACTGATGAGTCTTCGCACTTACCTAACTTGTGCATCCTTTGATCAAACAGAGCATAAACCTTGATCCATCATCCATGGATCGGGCGGTCCCTCCTTTCCCTTGATCAGATCACACACGGTCTTTCTTGAATGACCACACCAGCCCAATGCTTGTTCCTGACCCTGGAATAGGTCTATGATCCAAAAATGATATCCCTCAAAAGTGCTCCAAAAATTAATTAAAATTCACCAAAAACTCTGATAAGTCCCCATTAGAAGGAATCCATAATCGAAATTCATCAAATCCCTCCAGACCTTGATGATTTCGACCAAACATCCATAAACCCTAAAAATGAACCTCAAGCAAACATGCTCTAAAAATTAATATAAATATGTCAGTAATTATTATAAATCCCCAAAGTAGGTTTCCCATCATCAGAATCCGACCTAGAGGTCCGGATCATACCAAACCCAACTTTGGTCGGTCCAGCCTATGGCCATGGACACTCACCTTCTGAACCGGACAAGGCCATGGTTCAGTGCCTCCATGTAAACATAGTTTACATCACAATATATGGTCTTCAAGGGGCGTGCCTTACTTTTCCTAGCAGAACCACAAGAGACAATAACCCAAAAAAACCAGGAATTAAACATAAATGCGTTACCATAACATGATCTTTCTAGATCTTGTGCCTTCCAATAACATGGCAAGCCTGCTCCTCTTGCACACGCATATATCAAGTCTTATCACATAATTCCAGTATTGATAAGATCCTTCTTTGGGTCGCACCAATCTTCTTTTCCATTGATCTCCCATGAAAACTGGTTCTGCATTGCTTTTACCTTCAAGGCTGTCCTTGCAAATGAGAATGAACTTTGGCCTTTCCTCTTCTCTCCTGACTCTTTTTGTGTATTCCCAGGATGAAGAGGAAGCCTAATACGTGATCATCCAGGATCAAACTCCATCAGAGAGTCGTTCCTAACTTCCCTCTTGATTAACCATAAAACTGTCTTTCCACACAAATGCACCCTTAAGGTTGTCTTGATCATGGAAAGTGGATTCTGGCCACCCCACTTCTCCCCTGACCATTTGAGTGTGTTTTATGGATGTAGAGGAATCCCAGGGGTGGCAAACAATAATAAAAACTCACCAGAGGGTCGTTCTCAACTCCTCTCTTGATTGCCCTAAAAATGCCTCTTTGCTGCCTTTGAATGCATCTCCGTTTTTGATTGTTGAATCCGACCATCTCTCTATTTTTATCTATTTTTCTTTGTGTTTCAGGAAGAAGAAAGAATCCCTGGTGTGTCTGAAAAGGCACGAACTTTCCTTCATTATATAGAAGAAAGGGCGGTTACTTCTTAACCCTTGCATCCCTTCGGTATATTTTCTATCCATTGATTTAACCAATGGTACAGATCACACATGTTCGCCTATGGCAGTTACCAGACGTTCTGGGCTTTACAAATCACTCCTGGACATGTTCAAAACAAGCCCAAAGTGATTGCCCATGCCCATGGCCCAACCACAAGAGCCCGATGGCCCATTGGTACACATGGGTCACCACATGGCCTGGTCACATCCAGACCCGGCCCAACTGCCCAAGACTTGAACACTCTGTGTAGCTGAGTTGAGCTGATCCCCAGCTTGCCCAGATGAGTGAGCTAGTCCATCCAGCTTAGGGAGCTGGCACACTCTACTTGAGCTCCAACTGAGCTCTGTCCAGCTGGTTGAGCTTCTTGCTCGCATCACCCAGCTGTGATACACTTCGTACAGCTTGATATCTTCATCTTATTCAATCATTCTAAGTCCGTTGGTCTATTTCCAGACATAGACTTAGTTTTACCATGATCCATTTTGATCATTCACTTCATCGAGCTTGTTCATGATAAATTCTTGTGATCTGAACCAAGCAGTCTCGTTTCTATTGAACATATTTGCCTAATTTCAAGTTCTAGGAACGGGAACATGACAGTTCAGCTAGTGTGAGCTGACCAATGAGTGTGTAGCTAGACCAAGCTGGGCTGAGCTTCCCGAGCTCCTCTGAGCTAGATCGAGCTGTCCCTACACCTTGTCCAGCTACCCTTTTACTCCTTTTCTTTCCTTATTTGGCTAAGTCTCAGCTCCCTGGTGTACTTAACCACGTTTCTGAACCATGATATGCTTGTCTTTAGGTCATACGACCTGACTGGTGTATCGCCTTGTGCCATGGTCTGTCTTTGCGATCCAATCCAGGGTCGGAGACATGACAAAGTGCATCTTCTCTCACGATATGAATTGGAAGATGTTCCATAAAATCAAAAATGATAATGGAAATATGTTCGAGGTTGCATAAAATCACATGTATGCTATCCTCTAAATTATGAATACCATCTTTTGGAAGTGATATGTGCATAAAGCACGGAAGAACACTGATGATCCCTTCATACATAAGGATTTATTTAGTTAATATATATATGTAAATCATAGTTTATTTAATTAAAATCTACAAAATTGGTTAAAATAAAATATACTTGAAATTGGTTTATGGACATTTTGTGGTAATAGTCCAGAAAAGGAAAACGAAAGCAGGCGCTGCATCATATCATGACCATTGTGCCTCTTAATACCAACAAATATTCTTCACATTTGTTGACACAATTATGCAAGTTAAATGCATAACCATCTAGGAATTTCACGTTGTTTGTAATCCAATCAAAGAACCCGTCCTTTGCATTTGCATCCAATCTGGGAGTTTGACATTTACCATACATATAACCACAAAGCTTGGAACGAGCAAAAATATTAATTAGATCCAGTCTTCACTTTAAATTATCTTTCGTTTTGTCTTGGATATTATGAATAGTGTTTGTCACGTTGTCGAAGTTCTTAAACATGCATGAAAACTAAACTATGCCGCAATTATATGATCTTTCCAATATGTAAAACCTCGTATAATACTCTTTTCATGTCAATTGTGGAGTTAACCAACACTGTCTAGTGGATAATGTACGTTCCCACCAACGCATGGTGTCTTATCATCACTGAAATCTCTTAATTGGTCCAATAAATCACTCCCACTTATCATGTGGTGGAATGTCAAAGACCTTCTCATTTTTTCCTAAAGACTGGCATACAACTACGATATGGATGATCGTGTGGAAGATATCTCATGTAATAGTCAAACCAACATGTTTTTTTGTTCGTGTTTAAGTTGGAAAGCATATATGCTATCTTGGTAATAGAGACATGATAGTCTCTCCTGCTTGTCCAAGAAGATAACATATCACGTGCTAAAATATCACTTATTATCCACATAGGTATTGTTTGCATTTATAAAATTTCATTACACAAAAAATCATATGTAAGAGCATCATGCTTTCATAGTTGTTCCAACTCATATATCACTGACTGAAAAAACACATCAAGTGATCTCTTAGGATGCTTTGGCCTGAGGACAAGAATGAAGAGGAACAAGAACTTTTGTCACATGCACAAATCTGGCGGTAAGTTGTAAGATGTCGCAATTTCCGACCAAATTGGTTGGAAACATCATTACATAATCCAAGGTAGACATTTTGATTCTCGTATACAAACTATGGATATTTTGATTGGAAAATTTTCCACACTTTTGCATCTAAAAGATGTGTGATATCACCATATATTGAGTGTTTTGCATGTGATCTTAATCGCCCGGTTATGCGTTTTGATTGATATAGCCTCTTCAACCTTTCTGTATACCACATTCTTTTATAAGTAACTATAACTCTGTCGCTTATATCTTGATAACGAGGTTTTTAAGAAAAATTACATTTCTTTCGTTTCTCACCCGCCCTCTAGTAAATTATGCCGTTTTCGATGTATACATGTATCACATGATATGGTAAATCAAGATCAGCTACAAGTTTCTGAAACCTGTAGTAAGAACCATGTGCAAAATTATCCTCAGATAGAATACATGTCACAAAACCAGCAAGCGTGTCCACATATTCTCCAGATAAATTATAATCCATCATTATGGCCATTAATCTACTTGCAGATGATAATGATTTTGCACCTATTACAGGTCATGGGTTCGAAGGACTTTATCCACATTTTTCAAATTGGCTTCTAGCCACACAATTACTAGGACCGGCTTTGGGTTAAGACCGCAAGAAACTCACATTACATGTACAACACTCCATTTATTTCTCAAGATCAAACTACCAAAAACTTCATGAAATTAAGTGCATCAGTTTTGAAAAAGAAGAGCACACTACGAAAAGAAAATTGAACAAAAACTTCATGCAATAACATCCAGGTTTATGATATATGTGAAAGATTTAGTTAAATTTATTTGGATACATTTATTATCAAATTCTTTTTATATTTTGTCACACATCAGCTTATAACTCTAAAATTAAGAGTGTTAAGCTGGTTGGAATAATGTGTGACCTATTGGAAAATGATTTGCGATACCGTATGAGTGAAGATAAAACATTGAAAAGCTTCATTTGGTGATTTTAAGGTTAATAAACAAGATTTTGAAGCCTTTGAAAAAAAAATGCACCGTGCACCGTCTGTCGCACGAAATGGTCCACGGGCCAAGAGAGTGGGCGTGGGAGGCCCATTAGTCGTGGGTGGTCAGAGCGTTACAAGTGGTATCAGAGACGAGTCTGGAGTCATGTGAGAGCCCACAATAACATGGATAACAATCTTGGGATGCAACAAGGACGTTACGTTCTGTAAGAGGGGGTGACTCGTAACATTTCGGTTTGTAGTATACGCTTGAAAAGCTTATTTGAATTGATTTGACTATCTATATTACGAAGTGTGGTTACCTTTCCATCACCCATCCATTTAAAACTCAAAGTTAAGTGTGCTTGACATGGAGTAATGGAAGGATAGGTAACCTATAGGGAAGTGATTCGAGATACCGTGTGAGTGAGATCAAAGCATGGAGAAAGATCATGTGATGCTTGCATAGTTAGTAAATAAGACTCTGAAGCCTTGAGAAAAATAACACACCATTTGTCGCACAGAATGGCTCCTGGGTTGAGTGAGTAAGCGTGGAATACCTTTTAACCGTAAGCGGTCGATGCGTTACAGTTTCATTCACGTGTCTTAAGAGTATGATTAATATGCGATCTAGTTTTTCCAACGTTTTGGTTAGCTGGCTTTGTTTGGATGAGACATTGATGGGATTTTGTTTACTCTTAAGGCTTCGTCGATGTTCAAAGCAGAGTTTGTCGTGGTTACTCACAAGTCACAACACACTTTATTTGTTTCGCTAAACTGTTAATATCATAAAATGGAAATAGATTTACATCAAGTTAATCTAATATGAGAACCACCTTGGCAAAAAAAATCAGTAAAATAAAGGTGGGAATGGACTAGAGTTGAGAAATATTCTAAAATCATCTAATATGCATTAGCTTCCTAAATATATTTCATTCCCTTCTGGCAGAGATGATGGTATTTATGACCACATAGTTGATGGTGGGAAAGAACGATGATGTGGTAAGAGAGATGTTATTATGGAGAACATTATTGCACTGATAATATAAAAATTTACTGTGACTTGACTTACTAGCTTCCGAAGAAGCAATCTCTGTTTCGTTCAAACTGCTACTTGTAAAATATCTCGGATTTTTTTTCCCGTTGATCGAACCATATGAAGGTATGTATTGTTGTCTAGCTTGACACAGAAAACCTATTTGACTATGGTGATTGTCATAACAACAATGACAACCAAAGATGACTCCTAAGATAATAAAAACCAAAATCTTCGAAGCTTTTACTAATTTTTAGATAAAACATAAATCTGGAACAAGTAACTAGATAAGCAGGTTTCTGTTTTCTAAAATATAACATATAATCACATGAAACTCACATTTGTGTGCAAAACAATCCAACACTTGCTTATCAGAATTTAACTATACAAACACTCAGATATCAATAAGTTTGTGAGAAGTGTGGTTGTCCTTTTGTCTCTACACGGGTTACTATGGGCTTTGGCCCAAAGCTGAAGATACTCGGAAGGTTGATAATGGGTCTCGGTGATTAAATGGAAGGCCCGTAGTGTACATGAGGAGATCTGTGGTGTGAGGCAGAGGATAACTTCTTGCGTAACAACCTTCTTCTCTACATATACCTGAAACAAAAAGACGATGAGATTAGGGAATCCATTGTAGAGTCATAAAAACTTCTGTAGCCCTAAAAGAGTTAGTGGATTCCAGATGCCGACCCTGAAGGAGACATATTGTGTCAATTTGACCGGTAACTCTAAAAGTTACCTTGTGTTCTTCGTTGATCTTTCTTTTCTTCTTTACGTTTTTTTTTTAATCTTGAGTTAATACACAATCAATCGGAGTCACGAACTGATCGAGTGTGAGATAACCTGAGAGAGAGATTCATAAGTTAGAGACGTGGTTACGAGTGATCAATCAACGAGAGTGAGAAAGAGTCGTGTTCGATTAGATTCTTTAACAATTGGTATCAGAGCATCAGGCTAAAGCATGGAGGGAACTGTGATCGGATCGGATCGGATCGCATCAAAAGGAAGAAGTCATTGTAAAGGATCATCTCAATCCACAAAGCGAGTATTCTTTCACTTGATAGATTTTATCTTAAATCTAACTAAGGAGATAGAATAAGATCAAGATCAAGAATATCGTATTGCGTTACTAGTGATTGCGTGTTTCTTATCTGCAGGTAACAGAATCATTCAGTGATAAAGAATCAGGCAATGGATCCTACAAAAGGAAAGTTCGAGATCGAAAAATTTGATGGAAAAGGAGATTTCGGCCCATGGAAGTTCAAGATGTTAGCACAACTTGAGATTCAAGAACTGCTTTCGGCTCTAGAGGAGGAGAAATCATCTACAACAGATGATGACACACTTGAAGCAAGCGAAGGCAAGAGTAAGGAGCCAAGAAAGGCTGAAAAGGATCTTTGAGTAAGAAGCTTGCTCAGTATATGTCTCAGTGACATAATTCTGAGAAAGATCAGGCACGAGACAATAGCGCTGGGAATGTGGAAGGCGTTGGAGAAGGATTATCAGACTAAGTCACTCCCTAACAGGATTTATCTCAAGAAGAAATTCTCGTGCTACCGCATGGAAGATGATAAAACAATGGAAGAGAACTTTGATCTATTTCTAAAGCTAATTGATGACTTAGCAAGCATCAAGGTGACTATCTCGGATGAAGACCAAGCCATACAGCTTCTATCAGGCCTTCACCAGGCTTATGAGCCATTGGTTCACACACTTCAATACTGCACTGGAAAATACACTCTCACTATAAGCGAGGTTATGACTTCAGCTTACTCTAAGGAGGTGGAGTTAAAGATAAAGGGAATAGTCCCAAAGGGAAAAAAAACTCAGAAGGTCTAAATATGGAAGAAGGGGGTGAACAGCAAGTCGTAGTGACACAGGAAACAACAAGCAATGACAGGGCAAGTACAAAGGGAGGTTTAGATCAAAGTCAAGAGGGAAGCAATTGGCAAAACAAGATAAAACTTGTTGGATATGTGGAAGCGAATCACACTGGAAGAGGGATTGTCCAGAAAGGAAGAAAACCAGCAACAACTCAGTAAACGTTGCAGCTAATCTCCCAGGATCAGTGACCCTCACAACAAGTTTGTTTGTATCAGAAGAAGCGTGGGTACTTCATTCAGGGTGTACGTTTCACATCACTCCAAGGAGAGATCTTCTCTCAGACTTCACCGAGTTTGATGGAAACAACTCCTACTGCATGGTACGAGAAAAAGGGAAGATTACAATAGACAACTATGATGGCACAGAAGTTACACTCAATGATGTTTGATACATGCCAGAGATGGGAAGAAATCTCATTTCTTATGGCCAGCTAGAGCAGTCAGGTTGTAATTACAAGGGGAAGGACTACCAAGTGGAATTCTACAAAGGAGATAGGAGGGTATTGTCAGGGAAATACTCTAATGGTCTATACTACCTTCAAGGGACAGTAAGAAAGGCAGAATCAAACCCAGCTCAAGAGATGGGGGATCACTCAAAGAAATGGCACTCAAGACTAGCACATATGAATATACAGTCTATGGAAGCTCTTGCAAGAAAGGGTTACTTGAGAAGAAATTAAATTGTAAAGCTTGAGTTCTGTGAAGCGTGTGCAATGGGAAAATCACACAAGCAACGCTGCCCAAAGGCCAAACGCTTTTCAAAGGAAGCTCTGGAATATATCCACTCAGACCTTTGGGGATCACCTAATACAATACCGAGCTTAGCAGAGGCTCATTACTTTCTCACCTTAACAGATGATTATTCTAAGAAGGTATGGATTTATTTCCTTAAGACTAAACACGAAGTGTTTCCTTGTTTTGCAGATTGGAAACAAGTTGTAGAAAATCAAACAGGGAAGAGGGTTAAATGCTTAAGGACTGACAATGACTTAGAGTTCTGCAACCAACAAATGGACAAGCTCTGCAGGGAGTCAGGGATTAAAAGACACAAGACTTGCCCATATACCCACAACAAAATGGGATCTCAGAACGGATGAACAGGAGTATTATGGACAAGGTCAGATCAATGTTGGTTGAGACTGGATTAGATAGAAGCTACTGGGCAGAAGCAGAGTCAACAGTAGTCTACCCAATCAACAGGTCACCAAATTCATCCATAAAGTTTGAAATTCCAGAAGAAAGATGGACAGGAGGAAAACCAAGCTATGACCACTTACGATGCTTTGGTTGTGTCGCTTACGTTCATCAAGTGAAAGAGAAAACAAGTCCGAGAGCTAGAAAATGAATCTTCTTGGGATATGCACAAGGAACTAAAGGATACCGAGTATGGATAATAGATGAGAAAAATGTGGTAATCAGTAAAGATGTAGTGTTCGACGAGTCAAAGCTGTTCAAAAAATCTATCAAAAGGAAAGGAATTACTTGAAGAAGGTGAGAGCCTTAAAAGGCAGAAGAAGGTAACCTGCAGAAGTAACCTAGAAGAATATTATGAGGGAGAAACTTCAAATCCAGGTGGAGTAAGTTCAGAAGACTCACCTCAGAACAAATCAAGTCAAGAACAGTCTCAATGACCTGAACAAGACGATGCTGAGGTAGAAAAAGGTTCAGAAGAAGAATCTATGGAACAGGTTGAAAATTTGGGAACATATCTTCTGGCAAGAGACAGAGAAAGAAGGACTATAAAGCCTCCTTCTAAATTTGAAGATGCGGATTTCATAGCATATGCGCTTGCTAGTGCAGAAGATTTGGAGTTGGAAGAGCCTAGAAGTTATAAGGAAGCTCGTGATAGTAAAGACTGGGAATCATGGAGTGCTGCATCAGATAAAGAAATGGAGTCTCTAGAAAAGAATCATACTTGGGACTATACAGAGAGACCAAAGAATCACAAGGTTATTGGCTGAAATGGATCTACAAATATAAGCCAGGAATCCCGGGAGTTGAGAAACCGAAACACAAGTCTAGGTTGGTGGCTAAAGGGTACGCACAAACTGAAGGAATAGACTATAACGAAGTCTTTACCCCACTAGTCAAGCATGTCTCCATATGGTTACTACTGTCAGCGGTTGCTCATTACAATTTTGAATTGGAACAACTTGACGTTAAGACAGTATTTCTACATGGGATTCTGAAAAAATGTGTCTACATGGAACAGCCAGAGGGATACGTCAAGAAATGAAAGGAAGAAATGGTGTGTTTGTTGAGAAAATCGCTCTACGGCTTAAAACAGTCACCAAGGGAGTGGAACTACAGATTTCACACATTCATGGTCAAGAAGGGTACGTAAGGAGTGAGTATGACCCCGTGTGTTTATCTGAAAGGAACGCGGGTGGAGAACACAGTCTATCTACTTTTGTATGTACATGACATGTTAATTGCTTCGAAAGAGATGGACAGAATCCATGGTGGTCAAATATTTATTATTGCTAATAATTAGTTTTATTGTTATACATATTTTTAGCTGAACTATGATTTTTAAATTAAATTTATAACTTATTTTAAAAATGTATTACTTTGTAGCTCATAAAATTTAAAATATAGTTAATTATAAAACATATTCTTAGAAAAATTAAAATATAGCTTAGCTTTTTGTATTTTAAAATTGTTGTAACTTAAATTTTAATGAATTTAAGTACATAAAACTTTCTAAAATTTAACAAAGCCTTTACGAATCAAACATAAGTCCTATATAAATTTTGTAAATCAGTCAAGTTTTAAAGTTAAATTTTAAAATCAATCAATTCTATTAAAATTCAACTCCGGTGATAAATATTGAACAAGAACAATTATTGTTCTGATTAGAAATCTGACTTTATTTTTATTTTTTTTTAATTGAATGTTAAATTTAATTCAAAAAGAAAAATATTTGTCTTTACATAAAGTGTAACCCAGTTAGCTTTATATCTCTCAATCTCCAGTTCAAGCCTATTAAAAATTGGGTTTCGATGGAATCTCCTTCTATGACCTCCGCATACATCAACTGTCGCATCAAATGGGATCCCCATATAAACATCCATAAGAAGACGAAGAAGAAGAAGAAGAAGAAGAAGAAGAAGAAGAAGAAGAAGAAGAAGAAGAAGAAGAAGAAGAAGAAGAAGAAGAAGATGATGATGATGATGATGATGATGATGATGATGCAACTAAAAGAGCCCGACCAATGAAACAAATAATCCAGATCAAAGAAACACCTCCAGATCAAAGATGATGCTAGCACCTCCAGATCAAAGAAACAAAAAATTATAATCTGAGGGTGATTCAGCTGCTAATGTGATAGAAAGTGTATTGGAAGATCTTAAAAATCCGATTAGAAACATGGAGAATTTGCAGAAATGAAGCTTTTTCAGTTTTTAGTGCTTTTAACTAATAACAATGAACTTATTTAGTGTTATCTTTTGTTGTTGTTGACTTAGATAAGGAAATATATTTTAATTTATACATTAATCCATTATGGCAAGGAACAATTTATAAGAGTTTATAAACTTATAACCCCTTATAAACTTAGGGATAAAAGATAGTTTGCTACTTTTAATCATAAAGAACATTTAATATTCAGAAATTTATAAGCGTTTATAAACTTATAACCCCTCATAATTTTTTTGTATATGCAACTAATAATCAAAGAAAGAACATTTATCGATCAACAACCAGTGAACAAGAAAGAAAAAAATCAAAAAAAGGTTTGACGATGCGACAGATATATACTTAGTTTTCATTCATACTGGTAAGCTAAGATATCAATCATTTGAGGACATATACATGAGATTATTTTACTCTATCGGATGCATATATATTTATGTGTAATCAACAATTTATAAGCATTTATAAACTTATAACCCCTTATAAACTTAGGGATAAAAGGAAGTTGCTACTAATAATCATACGTGACATTTATTAATCAGAAATTTATAAGCGTTTATAAATTTATAATTCCTTATAAACTGGTCGTATTTGCTACTAATAATCAAAGAAAGAACATTTATCAATCAACAACCAATGAACAATAAAGAAAACAAAATCAAAAAGAAAGTTTGACGATGCGACAGATATATACTTAGCCTAATTGATAATGTATTTTATTTTGTACATTAATACATTATGGTAAGGATAATATCCTTTAGTTTGAACACTAGTACTTTGATATGAGAACATATACATTATGCAATTAAGTTGAATTCTAATGAATCATAAACTAATAAACAATGATTTAGTTTTTATAAAATGTCGAATTTGAAACATTTATAAGCATTTATAAACCTATAACCTCGTATAAAACTAGAGACAAAAAATTTGTTTTGACTGAAGATGATTTTATATGGATTGCGCGTATACAAGACCAGTAATCCTTTAAC
Organism: Eruca vesicaria subsp. sativa; assembly: GCA_932364175.1. Classification (NCBI taxonomy): domain Eukaryota; kingdom Viridiplantae; phylum Streptophyta; class Magnoliopsida; order Brassicales; family Brassicaceae; genus Eruca; species Eruca vesicaria. Next base: position 10,483 of record CAKOAT010073266.1, on the reverse strand, counting down.
TTAAAACTTTTTTTTTGTTTTGACTGAAACACAATACAAAACTAAAAAAAAACATCCATTTTTATTTAAAATAAAAACTAAAAAATAAAACATGATGTGGGTTCTTCCCTTTTTAAAACATAATAAAAGAAGTTGATAACATTACTTTAATCAACCAACCATTTTCCCCCAAGCTTGAACCAATCAGGGACTTTGACCTTCACATCAACCAGGTTTCCTTCTGCTTCCATCTGCTCTCCCTCGTTTCCTTTTTCCCTTTCTCTAAACCTTCATCAGCATCTAATCCATAGACCTCTTTCATAGGACGCTTCATCATATTTTTTGATCCTTCCATTGACTCTTGATGCTGCAACAAAATCAAAACCAGGATGTTAAAAATCAAAACCATGATGTTACGATATAAAAAATAAATAGAGAAAAGTAACGAGGATGAGAAAACCCAAAAACTAACTTATATTGCAAAAGGATAAAACAGAAGAAGTGAAGTGAACAAGGGATCTGATATTGTCTTGTATTTATAGATCAAAAGGGAACACTTCGGTTATTAAAGAAAGCGGCTCCTCGGTTATGAAGTAGTTTATGAAGAAAGTGACTCTTCGGTCTTACTCACGTTATGGGCCTAAAACCATAAATGGGCATAAAAAGAATTTATAGGTGTTTGAACCACATAACCGAAATCAAACTCAACTAGATTTGATTTTGATTCGAACATATCATACCAAATTAACAAAAAAATGTATCAAACTCTTGTAAGTTTAAATTGGAAGTCTAATTAAAAAAACTGACAACACGTTTTACCACAGTTTTATTCTTTGGATGTTTTGTTCTCTTCATGCATGCTCGACAAAAGTCTTGAAAATGCATCGAAAAGGCTGTTATGTTATCTCATTTGAAATTAATTTATGCATTCTCGAGATCTGGATCAATGGCATTATTAATGCAAACTAAGAAATGAATGGGTATTATTAACTTATTGGCCTTTATAAAAAACGTTTATAAAAATATTTTAATGAAAATGAATCATAAAAACGGTATTTACAAATGGGCCTAAAACCATAAATGGGCCTAAAACTACGAAAATGAAACTTAAAATCATAAATGGGATTTATAAACAAGGATTTAGGATTTAAAAAAAAGTCTCATGTGAAGAATTTATAAGACTTTATAAACTTATAAGCCTTTGTAAAAAGATGAGAGATTTTAATGAAAATGAATCATTAAAATTGAATTGACAAATGGGACTAAAACTAAGAAAATAAATCATAAAATCATAAATGAGATTTATAAACAAGGATTTACGATTTAAAAAAAAAAGTCTAATGTGAAGAATTTTTTAAAATATTTTAAAGTCTTTGAAAATGGTTTATAAATATATTAAATAATGTATAATAGTTTATAAATCTATTTAATAATGGTTTATAAAATCATTAGTATATAGACAAAATATAACTGGGCCTTAAATTAAACAACATTAAATGGGCCTAAACCTAAAACTAAATATCGAACAATCATTTTTAGGTTACTTTTCTCCGATCAAAATTAGCCGTCGGAGCTATTTCAGATTGAAACACGGTTCATATCTCTCTATGCTCGCTCATCCTCCGCTCGATTACTCCTAGGGTGCGGCACTCCACCGCTTCGCCTACAAGCACGAAATCTCTCTCAATACCTCAGGTCTTTTTCGCAAATTCGTTTTCCCTTTTTCTCGTTGTTTGGTTATCGATTAATTGCTAGTTAGATATATAACATCTGAGATTGTAATTACGCTTCAAGTTTCTTGATTTGTACTTTGAAGTTGTGGATGTTTTTGGACTGAGTTTGACATCACCAAACGATTGTGTTTGATTCGATTAGGAGGAAAGGATGAGTAACAATGAAAGAAGATTGCTCTGCCAAAAAGAAAGTTTGAAGATGCGACAGATAAATTCAAATTGGAATGAATTGCGAAGCGCTCCAACCTTGGTTTGGTTGAAAAGGTTGAACGGGTTTTGGGGGATGATTTCAACAAGACTGAAGACTCGTTCATGGGTCCAATAATCAAGATGGCAAGGAGGCAGGAAAAATGGTGTTTTCAAGGCATTTGACTCACCATTTGCTCTTAAGAAGAATTGAGCTTGGTGATAAGAGTTTGTGGTTTTCTTTTGGAGAACAAGCAATGAGGTTTTCTCTAAGGGAATTTCACTTGGCAACAGGTCTTCCTTGTGTTGTTTAAGGTCAAGTGGAGACACCAAGAAGCAAGAAGAAGAAGGATCTATGGATGACAAACAATCAAACTTTGAATAGCTTGATTAAACTGTTTGAGGAACACAGTTTAGATTTCACTGCGAATTAGAGATTGAGATTGGGGGCAACAATACTTGTGGAAGGGATACTTATGGCAATCAATCCACTGACTCGCATACTCGAGGAGAATCTGGTTAGAGCTTCAAACTACAAAGTGTATTGCAAGTATCCATGGGGGAACATAGCTTATTATTTTTTATGCAAGGAAATCAAGGGCATTTCCATTAAAACGTTGCAGAAAGTACAGTATGGAATTTGTGGATTCATATATGTAGTTCATCTATGGGAACTGTCTTCTGTGGATGAACTAGAGAAATACTACTTTGGAATTAAGGATCCGGAAACAAAGTATCCATTGTGTTTGCATTGGATAGAAACCAAACCGCTTACTATGGAAGAAGTGATCAGATTTGACACTAATGAGAAGGTAACGATATATAAGGCCTTATAAAATTGATGTGATCTTTGCATTGTTTTTTTTTCTATCGATTGTTTAATCATGCAAATACATTTTTCAGGTTGATGTCAAATGTATCATGGAGATCCAGAATTGCATGGCAATTTGGTTGAAGAAGTTGTTGACAATGAATTTGGAAGAGTGTTAGATCTTGTGAAGAGAGGATACCGTTTGAAGAGACAAGATTGGGTTAATGGGGGTGTCAACATTGATGTTGCCGAAGCGGAAATGGAACAAAAAAACTTTGTACCTGGGATTGATGCTACTGATAAAGAAAAGATTGAATTCCTCGCTAAGGAGGTAGAGTTTCTTCAAAACAGAGTGAAGCAAGATTGGTCAAGAAACTGCAAATGGACAAAATGATCAGCCCAATTTTAGTGACACATAAGTTTTCCAATCTTTTTTAGATGCCCTTAGACAGGTTCTCTTGTTTTGATATTTTTATAAGGCTTTTCCCTTTATTAATTTTTAAATTGCTAAGATATTTTTTGCCTTGAAATATTAGGAAAAGAGGAAATGTGAAAATCGTCCACATGAAGAAGAAGAAGAGAAAGAGGTAAATGAAGATGCAACTAAAGAGCCCGACCAATGTATAGAGACAAGAGGAGGACGAGGAAAAAAGGCAAACAACTTTGTTTATAATGGTTTATAAATATGTTCTTTTTACATTCAGATATCATTTCTTATTTTCTTAAATTGTTATTCTTATGAAGAGAGATGATACTAGCACATCCAGATCAAAGAAACAAAAGAATAGTCATTCTTTGGAAGAAATCGCTTTAAGTTTGGAGGACACAGTGAAGAAGATCATAACTGGTGAATATGTCTCCAAAGAACCACTATCAATGATTGATCAAGAGAAAATACATAAAGTTTTGGACTTCGTTAAGTCTAATTTGTAAGTTTTCTCTCTAGAAACCTATTTTGTTAATTTTACAATCTCTTCCATTGATTTTCATCGCAGGAACGAAGATAAGTACAATTATGAAGGGAGGAACGCAGAATTTTATTTGAAGCTGATGATACCGAGATAATCTTGGCCAAAAGATGGTTACGGCTGGCTGCTTGACTCCGTAAGTTTTGCTTGTGATTTGTTTAGCTAAGTATTTAATTCGATTCTGATTATTATATTTTTATGTCACAACACATGGCGTCAGTAATGCTTATGTTTCACAGACGCTCAATGCAATCGCAATCTCCATATTCTTCTTTTCGAATTGCATTTTTGGACCATTGGTTTGTGAAAAAATGGGTCAACGACTACAAACAGTATGATCAGAAGACATTTGAGTGGCCAGAAACTTATATTAAGGTCTTTAATAGAGAATATCATGCACATTTTATCACTGGTAAAAAGTGGCTTGTAGATGTTGACTCTTTCTTTCTTTGCCACCACGTAAACGACAATCATTGGATTGCTCTACACATTGATTTACATAAAAAGGTAATAAATGTGTATGATAGCATACCAACTATTTTGACTGAAGCGCAGATGCGCGAGGAGTGCAGGCCATTCATGAAAATGGTTCCGGCATTGCTTAACAAAATGGTGGATCCTATAATGAGTACTAAGGAGTTCACTTACTTGAGGCATAAGAAGATTCCCAAGAATGAGAACCCAGGAGATTGCGGTGTGTACACTCTGAAATACATTGAATGCCTAGCTCAAGGGAAGAAAGTTGATGGCTTCAGTGATGAGACTATACCAGCACTGCGACTGAAGATGGGTGCATAGATTTATGAGGAGGTGGGTACGGATGATTTTGAAATATAACTTGTAGTCTGTTTTACCTTGTTTTTGGTGCTTTTAACTAATATCAATGAACTTATTTAGTGTTATTAGTTGTTGTTGTTGAATCGGATAATGAAATATCTTCTGTTTTGTACGTTAATCCATTATGGTAAGGAATTATCCTTTGGTTTTAACACTAGTACTTTGATATGGCAACATATTTAGTTTTTATTCATACTGTTAAGCTAAGATATCAATCATTTGAGAACATATACAATATGCAATTAAGTTTAATCCTAATGAATCATAAACTAAAACATAATGATGTTGGATTCGAATAATTTATAATGGTTTATAAACTTATAAACCATTATAAAATCAGGGATACAAGATTTTTAGTAAAAATCAATCATAAATCTGTTTTATAAAGGCATGTAAAGACTCATAAAAAAGATTTTGAACTATTAAACAATAATTTATGATTTAAAAATGTCAAAGTCGAACAATTTATAAGAGTTTATAAACTTATAATCCCTTATAACATAAGGGATAAAAGATTTTAATGAAAATGAATCATAAATATGTTTTATAAAGGCATGTAAAAAAAAGATATGGAACTATTAAACAATGATTTAACATTTAGAAAATTTCGAAGTCGAACAATTTATAAGTGTTTATAAACTTATAAACCCTTATAAAGTCATGGAAATTGTAAAGACTCATAACACAAGTATTTATAGTACTCTTATTATCAAATTGGCACTACGCAACTACTCTTGTTATGAACTTTCTGCCCACATCTGCTACATTTGTAAGATGTTGATTTGGATGTTGACGGATATTTTCCATGCTCCCACGAACTTGGAGTCCTCTTTTTTTTTTCCTCCTGCCACTAGGATAGCGAGTAGATGGAGGACAGCAAACCGTAGAAGCTATATGGGAAGGAATATCCCAATATGCTTTATCACCAACTGGATAAATACTGTCTGAATATGCTAGTGTGAACCTAATAATAAAATTAAAAGAATAGAAAAAAGTGTTATAAAACCTTATAATTTTGATAAGTTTTATAAACAGTGAATGAGAAAAACGAACCTTTCATTTGAGAAGAACTCATCGACATAATCGTTTTCATGCTTATTTCCAGATTTTGCAGCGGCAATAGCATGAGCACAAGGAAACTTCTCAACATCAAACACAAAGCAGGATCAATGCCTTATTTGAAAATTCACCACTTGATCTCTTGAATCACCCTTAACTTCAAACTCTGATTCATTAATTTTGAAGACTTCTAGCCAGCGAGACTTTTTATCATATGACTCCTTCATCTTTTTCCCAACTTCAAAAGTGACAGGGTGGATATGACGAATTCCTTGCTCATGCCATTCAGTGAACCACCTAGTCATAATTACCCTAATAGAGTCAAAAAGACATACTATCGGATACTCACGATTAACTTTCAGCAAAGCATTAATGGATTCAGCCAAGTTTGATGTCATGATGTTGTAACGATTAGCAGAAGAATATGCTCGTGACCACTTCTTAAAGTCTGCTTTACGAAGATAGTCTGCTACTTCAGGTTCTGCTTGCTGAATCTCGTTAAAATAATAAATAAAATCCTCCTTGATGTACGCATAAGCCGCCTCAACAATCAATGGGGTGAGGGTTGAACTCTTGAACTTGTCTAGGACATTTTTTCAAAATGGAATATGCAGATTCCATGATGAGCAAGGGGATAGTGTTGTGAAAGAGCACTTTCAATAGATTGAGCACGATCAGAGACATATACCAAATCCTCTTCATCAAGAATGATTGTTTTCAAACACATCAAAAACCAACTCCATGAGGCTTCATTCTCAGAATCAACTACAGCAAAAGCTATAAGATATAAGTGGAAATTACCATCTTGTGATGTGGCAGCAAGTAGAGTCCCTTTATACTTTGATTTCAGATGGGCACCATCAATATGAATCACCTTCCTCATCAGCTTAAACCCTCTGATAGATGGACCAAACGACAAAAAGACATATTTGAATTTCCCAAGAGAATCAACATCGATAAAAGTCATAGAACCTGGATTCTTATCTCTTAACATGTGAAACTAGCTTGGCAAAGCTTCATAATTGTCATCAGGAGTACCCCTAGCTAGATCTTGGGCATTCTCTTGACACCTCCAAGCCTTTGAATATGAAATCAAAACACCATGATATTTTCTAGCCTTCTCTATGATCTGTTTTGGTTTCAGTCCAATCTTTCCTCCTTCATAATGATTGCTGACCATACTTCCCAACAGTTTCGCAGTAGCTTGCCGATGTTTAACACTTCTCAAAGAAGTGTCACATGTATGTTTAGATTCATAATGACGCACAATAAACATCTGAGATCCTTTCACTGATTTTGCACGAAAACTCCAGCTACATTTTTCTTCCACACAAGTAAGAATATAACGTTTCCTGTCTGAACATTATGTGCGGAACTCAAAGCTTTGACTAACAACAAGCGACTTCAACTTCGTGCTCATTTCCTGTTTGTCCTTAAAAAACTTCCCGCAGAACAAATCATCAGTGTCATCACATTGATTTGTAGCACAAGTTGGAGACCAGATCTCTGAAAAAGAATGCGACTCTTCTCCCAAAATTTGTTGACCGCGTCTGCTAGAAAAAGATGACAATCTGGACATTTCAGATCCATCTACAACAGGACCCATCAAGTTCAATCCTCTCTAAAGACAAAAAAATGAAACATGAACATTAAAAAAAGAGTTAAAAATGAAATTTATAACTCATTATAAGATATTGATTATACTCCAAATGTTATATGTACCTTATTACTAACAAGACCACTTAAAGGAGAAATAAAACTATCTCTTATATGATTATGTCGTATTCCTGATAATTCATCAAGTCTCTGAATATTGTTTCATTCAGTCTCGGGGAGAAATTGTATTCCTCGCTACAAAATTAAATATAGATCTACTTTCTTAAAAAAATTATAATACCTTATAATTATGAATATTAAGATAAAACAGTGTTGAAAAGTACCTCAAATGCATTACTACTTCCAGCAATAGGCGAATTGCGATTACTGAACATTTCATCACGTGTCTGAATCGGGTTTGGCATAATCAATGGTGATATTTGTGTTCTTCCAGCATTTGGAAAATCATGGGTAATTAAAACTTCATCCCATGTCTGAGTCATATATGACGCAATAGTTGGAGATATTTTTGTTTCCCTCTAAAACACAAGAACATAAAGCTAGTAATGAATCTTGTAAACATAGTTTTATAAAGCTTTCTAAATATAAAATTTGTAATATATACCTCAAGCAGATTACTATTTCCAGCAATAGGCAAAACATGAGAAATCAAAATGTCATCCCGTGTCTGAATCATATTTAACGCAATTATTGGTAAAATTTGTGTTCCCTTCTGAAACATAATATCTTGTAATCTTGTAAAATAGAATTATAAGACGTTATTAATATAAAAGTTGTAAAAAAATACCTCAAGGAGATTACTACATCCATGAACAAGCAAATCTTGAGTAGAAACTTCATCCCGTGTCTGAATCATATTTGATACAATCAATGGCGATAACTACCTACTACATTTTAAAATAAATGATAACTATTATAACAAAATATGTGTACTTATCTTTAATGTTAAACATAGATGAAAACCTCCATTATGTTGTAGTTTATTCAGATATGTTGAAACATGACAATCGTTCCTGATAAACACTGGAGGAATATCTTTACTTCCAAAGTTTACTTTTGAAAGAGATGCATAGCTAAGCTTCACACTGACTCTGTTGGAGTCAATACCAAAATCTTCTAACAAATACCCAACCAAATCATTGAACCTCATATCTTTGGGAGTCATACTAATAGAAGATCCTAGTTCATCATCAGTTATGAAATCTCAGTGATTTCTATTTACGAGTTTCCATTCTCCGCAAACAGCACAAATTTCAATTATAGTAACCTGAAACATAAGATCTTCGTTGATAAAAATTTATAATGTCTTATAAATAAGAGATTTATAAAATTCATGAAAAAATACTCATCTCCTTCCTAGAAACTGGTCGAGAACAGCACTAAACACACAGTTATGCACATGCTCTTCGACGAGATTAAGAAATCAAGCTAAAAACCGTTGTACCTTTGCCGCCGTTTCAACAGTGTTCGTCCCATCGATAGTCATGTTCGATTGATGTAAAATTTTTCAAATCTAGGCGTAGATCTCGTGAACTTCTTCAATCTCGACGGAATATTTGAATACGTCGTCGGAGAATACTCGAATGTCTCGTCAAATCATCACCACCGGAGAAATCATCACTGCTAGAGAATACGTCAACGTCGATTGAATCTGATAAGATTTTAAAAAGAGTTAGTGTTAGGCTTAATTAGTTAAGGGTATATAAGTAATTTGCCAATTAAAAATTTAAAGGTAAAGTTGCTTAAGGTATAAATGAAATGTGGTATCATGAAAGTGTTATATTTGACAATTTCCCTAATAGTAACTGATGTCTTAGTTATTTAATATACATACTTAATTTTTTATTATTTCATAACATGAAGAAAAACAAAAAAAAATAATATATAAAATATAAAATACTTATTCTGCAAAAAAGAAATGCAGATATTAACCTATGTATCTATTTAATTATTTCAAATCTTAAGCATTTTCTAAATCTCAGCCCAAAACAAGCAAACAAAATGAAAATAAACTTCAAAATAAATATTTATATCGAGAAATAACCAAAAGGAAAAAGACACAAAAAGAGAAAAATATTGAAGGTAGATATGATTGGCACGTGAACGTAAACTTCTCATAACCATAATTAATTTTTAAATTGTTAAACCATGATATAAAACTGAGCTGACATAGTTTCATTGTAACCAAATAGACCCGAGATTTTTTTACCTAAACGTTAGGTTCTTTGCGGTAAGTGATATTTTGACCTACAAAACTTTTTAAAAATGAGATCAGCTAATTAGTAAACAAATTATGTAATTAACAAAAAAATAAAAGAATTGTTTAAAAACCAAAATATTAATTCAATTAATAATATAGATTTATTTTTAAGTGATTTTTATATAAAAAATTTATCCTGCGAGGTACATGTCTTATCCTAGTTGACACAGTAATTGTTAGCAAAATTTGGCCCTAACCCGAAAAAAACTCATTCAATCTTTTAGTTTCCAATCTCTTGAATATATCTGAATTACCACTATGACGTACTTCATGTCATCTTTTTATTAACTAAAGCACAGTTAAACTGACTAATCATATCATGCCACATAATAAATGTACAAAATTAAAAAAAAACAAATCAACAAAATAGGATAATGCTTTGAAGTTAGAAATCCGTATAACGGTTATTTGAAACTATCCACGATCCTTTAGCCTACAATTCTTTTTCTTTCATTCGCTTATATCTCTCAAATTCCTTTCAGATTAGTTAAAAAGTATCAGAGAGACCCCCATCGATCAAAAACATTATGAAAGAACTATTCTCTCATTATTTAATTTTCAAATCCTAATTCTTGGGGTCATACTGTGATGCAGCAGCATCTCTCTCGTTGGCGCCAAGAGATACACCGACCAATTCAAATTCCTAAACGTCTTATGTTTAATTCCTTTTTTTTTTTTAGTATTTGGTTTACTTTTTCATTGGGAAGTTAACTCAACTAGTATGAATTTTATTAATTATTATCACAACCATACAAAACTTTTTTTTATTACTACCTTTTTTTTAATACCCAGCGTGCCCTTTTTTCACGTTGTGAGAAAAAACATATTTACAACAATGCCATTACTTTTTTATGCCACGTAAGCAAAAAGTTCGGGTCCACGTAAGAATGCGGCATAAAACTCAGCCGCAATAGGATACGAACTACGTTACGGCCCAGATATAGGTGCGTAGCGGCTGACTTAACTAACCTAGCTGACTTATGAGAAATAAGCTGAGTTATGAACATAACTCAGTCGATCGTTACGGCTGACT
>CAKOAT010073155.1:91301-109965 GCA_932364175.1 Eruca vesicaria subsp. sativa | reverse complement strand
GGAGAGAACCATAAGATCCGCTTGAGTCTCCTTCTTCCCATCTTCTTTAGCCGCATCCATCACTTCCTTACTATCCTCTCCTAGGATAGTTTGCTTCGTTATCTTGCCCTCAGCAACACACTCCCAAAGACCTCTGCCTCCTAGTGCTGTCTTGACAAGTCTTGACCATAACAAATAGTTTGGCCCCTTCAGAGTTACATGTATGACAATTTTGGTGTGAGTTTCCATTTCTGGCAATTTTTTTTTTTTTTCTGGAAAATAAGAACAGCTGAAGAACACCAAGAACTTTGCCAAAAATAGAATGAAAAAGAACAGATATTTGCGGAAACACAAAGAATAATAGAGAATGAGTGGTCTCAAGAGAAAGAATGCTCTGATACCATGTTAGAATTAGAGATTAAGAAAGTATTGTTGCTGGAGAATGAAGAACAAATAATAGAGAGAGAGAGACTTTCGTGAGTTAAGAAGAATAGAAGGAGTAAATATTTTCCTTGATTAAATCAATGTGCATTACAGCAAGATAAGTAGGCAAGGAGCCTGAAATAAAAAATAATTAAAATAATACAAGTTGGTACACAACGGTCAAATGCACGTGGGGAAGAGCAGAAGAAGAGATTTTGAATTTGCCCATATGGTCACCTTCCATCGTGGTCAAGTTTTGCATCCATGGTCATCGTATTTGAGGTTGACCATTTGGTCAAGCTCCTCATGGTCACGCTTTGCACTCATGGTCATCGTATTTGAGGTTGACCATTTGGTCAAGCTCCTCATGGTCACGCTTGCACGAATGGTCATCTTATTTGTAGTTGACCATATGGTCAAGCTCTTCATGGTCACGCTCGTACCAATGGTCATTTCTTCTTATGTTAGTATTTCCTTCATGTCAACATTTCTGTGTTTTAAGCCTCTCTCTATTTAATTAGTTTGCCAGTTTTGGGTTATTTACTTCACTAAAATTGTGAAAAGCTTACAAATCCACCACCACAAATTAAAAGAATAATCGCTTTACCGTAGATTCAATAATTTTCCAAAGCGAGATCCTGATTTAAAGTTTTAGGATGAAAATAATGCATTCTTACTAGCAAGCATCTCTGGACCAGTAATACAAACCTTTACTAAATCAAAAACCTTCACAGTAGAAGAAGATCAGAACCAAACACTCTAAACTTTCCAAAAACGTTCTAAACAAGATCACTGATAATTAATGTTAATCAGTTTATATTCATCAGGAGACAGAACGTCTCCATTTATCAGTTTCTACCCTCATTGTACTCTTGAACATGTCAATCCTTGATTCGCGTAGTTTAACAGTTCTCTCAGCTTCATAAGATCAACTATACACAAAACAACAAAAACGAACCAATTCAATTAGCAGACCATAGGAATTCCACAGGAACTGGTACAATACTAACTTGTTTACAGAAAAACTATGAACGTTCAGGTATCATGTAACGCCCAACATTGAAAAAGCAAATTTCGCCATTACTAATAGCAAGATGAAGTACATTTTTCAACTCCCGTCAAATTTTTGGAATGATATTTCACAAAAATTAAAGACTTCACTACGATGAAGACAAAACACTAGTCTTGAGTATATTTCCACAGTAAATGTGTTTCCATTTACAGACAAAATGCCAACTTTTTATAATAAGGTTACCTTATAAGGCTAGATACATCATCCTAAAAGAAGTAGAAAAGTGTGAGTAAATTTGATCATTACGAGCAGTGAAGAGAATACACCCGTATCTCCGATGAGAAGTTGCCTATTTCCCCTACATAGATATATAATTCATTTATCCGACATACCCAGATCTGGTCGGATTTTCGGATTCCAAGCTCTAGTTACATCAATCTGAAACGATAATATTTTTTGGTGGATCATATGCTTTTCATGATCACATGGGCTTTATGGTAAACGGTCTCTAAAAATTTAGACTTGTGATTTTCAATATGTAACAAAACTTAGGATTTGATTGGTAAAAATGATAGCAAAGCAGTAGTACTAGTATGTTATAAAAGCAGTATACTACCTAATCAATATACTCTCATAAATGTATTTAATAAAGTGATTGGTAGAACATAAAATGATTAATATATTATATATCATATAAAATTAGTATATGATAGAGATATCTTTATTTCTAAATAATATAGTTTATTTCTTTTTATAATATATATATATTTTTATATTTTTATTCAAAATAAACTATATTTAATTATATTTTAATATGTGAAATATTCTTTTAAAAAAAAATTTGTTTGTTTTTTCATTTTTAAAAACATAAATTAAATTTTGAATATACAATAGTTTATAGATATTATTAAATATTTATATTAAATTATTTTAAAACATAAATAATGTAGCAAAAACTTTTTTTTTTTTTTTTTTTGTAAAAAGACATTCTATCTATCAAAAATTTAATAAGATAGCATCGGACAAATAGCACTTGGAAAGCATTTGGATATTTAAACCTATAAGATTAATTCTTGAATTCACTTCATAGGGTGAATCTCTAAGTTTACCAACCAATAAGACACGTTATTTCATATTAGGTATCTTTTAAAAAAAAGAAACAAAATATTTTCGAGTTATATTATGTTTTTAAATTTAAAGATAAAAATAAATAAAAATAATAGCATTTTTAAAAAAAAGTTTAAAATTTATTTCAGTATTGTTATCAAAATACTAAACCCTAAATTTTAAACCTTAAAATCCTTCTGTAAATTCTTGGATAAATTCTTAAAAAATTTTAAATTATTTTTAATACCGTTAGCAAAACAATAAACACTAAACTCTAAATTCTAAACCCTTAGGTAAACTCTAAACTCTTGGATTAATCATAAATCATGGGGATTAAGATTAATCCAAGGGTTTAGGATTTACCCAAGTATTTAGGATTTAGGATTTAAGGTTTAGGGCAATGTTTTTAAACCCGACCCAGACACTGAACGAGACGAATTACCGGGTCATTGGGTCACTGGATCGACCGTGGGTGAACCGCATGTGAATAAATTAAACGTTATTATATAATAATATATTAGCTATGAAATTAAAAATATAGAAACTAAAGTTAAATACTTTTTAAATGTTTTAAAAAATAAAATGTATAAATATATAAAATATCAAAAACTAGTTTAGACTATTTAAATTTTTTTAATAACAAGTTAAGAGTAATGAAAATCTAAAAAATCAAGTTATAAAATTCATAAATATTTAAATGTCTAATGAGAATAATAAATTAAACTTCAAATCCAAAAAAAAAAACAAAAGTAAAATATTATTGTAATAAATTATCAATAACAAACAAAAATTAACAACAAATCACATCAACTAATTTTGATTCTCACAACCACCCTTCAGTTCATTTTCTTCGGTGTAGTAGTGTTATGTATGATAAAAAGTAGGAAATTTTAATTTAAATTTAAAGAAGAATACGGCAATGCCGATAACTAAAACGTGAAAACCTAACTTTTAAATTATAAATTTAGAATATAAAACATAATAAAAACACAATTTAGAACTAAAAAAATAAAATTTTATTTATTGGTTCAACCAGTGGTTCAACCGACATCAGGTTTTGGATTTTAGTGGGTTTTTTCTGGATTTTTGCGGGTTTTTTAATTTTGGATTTTTAACAAAATCCAAACTGTATTTATTTTGGGTCACCAGATTTACCAGTTCAACCGCGGATCTGGGTCGGATTTCAAAACACTGATTTATGGTTTAGTGTTTTGTTGACGATATTAAAAATAATTTAAAAAAAAAAAATTTGTTTACAACTATTATTATTTTTTATTTATTTTTATCTTTTAATTTTTAAAACATAATATAATTTGAGAATACTTTATTTCCTTTTTTAAAGATACTAAATATCCCAAGAATTTCTCAACCTATAATGCACCAACGGCTCTTGATAGTTATAGCCCGCGAGTCATCATTTTAATCTCTTTCCCTTTTCTATACGACGACGGACACTCACAGCCCTCGTTTATAACCAATTATCGTTCTGCAGCTATTGTTAAAGTCCAATTCATCTCTAAACTTACCATCTTCTAGACCACCGTCGTTATCTTCCGCACCATTGGATCCGAAATACATCCACTATGTTAGAGTCCACCGCCAATAGGTCTTCACCACCGGATAAGTAGAACAATCCCTATTGAATCTGCCGTCAATCTTGTATTTACTTGTCATAAATTGAGCTGGATTCGTGCATCAATCTATCACGTTTCCAAGCTCCGAGCACCACAGCTAAATATCTCACAGTCGGTCGCTTCCCAACTAACATTTTTTTTTATTCAGACAACCGGTGAAAAGTGATTAAATTTCAAAGAAAGAGGTGTAGATTGTGACTATACTTATTATACACATAATACCACAGCTACGTCACCAAATTGGTTGCTCATCTATTTATTAATGTTTAGCGATATACGATCCAACACTAGTAAAAATCTTGCGCATAGCCAAGGTAATACCACACCAAAACCGTGGCTAAATTTAAAAAACCTACAATTTCGTCACGGAATAGCCACGAATTTTAATTAGCCACGGTAAAATTAAATAGTCACGACAACAACCATGAATCTTCCGCGGCTACGTACAAAACCACGGTTTTACCACTAAATATTTTCGTGGCTAGAAATATATTTAGTCACTGTTTTACCGTGGTTTCTTGTAAAAATTTCAATCCCGCTTTCTTTTTTCTCATTTTCCCGGTTAAAACATTTTTCGAAGCAAACAATTTATTTTCTTTAAATTCATAGCCACTGTTTAGCCACGAAAACATTTGTGGCTAGTGTCTTAGCCACGGTTTTAGCCATGGTGTTTTCGTGGCTAAGTGAATCCCTAAACCCTAAACACATTTTAAACCCTAAACATATTTTTAAATCTTAAACATAAACTTTAAAATTCCAATATTTTCATACTATAAATTCAATCTTAAATTTAAACTCAAAATTTAATCATTTTTAAAATATACTCTCAAATCTTTAAACTTCATTCTACATCTTAATATAAACCCTTAAATATATTCCTTAAACCATATATCATAAGTACAAACTCCAATTATAATATTTTTAAAATTTAAACTCAAATATAAAACTTTATTTTTTAAATCTGAAACTCAAATATTCAACGTTATTTTTTAAATCTTAATTTATAAATAAAATCTTATTTCTTATATTTCAAATCTTAAATATAACCCTCACTTTTCAATCAAATTTAAAAATCTAATCTCAAATTTTAAACTTCAAACACTATACTCAAAACCCTAAACTTTATACATAAACCATATATCCCAAATCAAAAATCTAAATACTAACTCTTATAATATTTTCAAAGTTAAACAACCAATCTTAAATATACACTTTACAAATATAATACTTCAAACCTTGTAAATACACAAAACACTAAACTTTAAAACTAATATATATTATATGTTTCTACATATACTTGAACTACTACAAACAATGAATCTTTATAAGAAGTTCGTAGCCACGGTAAATTTTTGACATTGAAACGTGGCAAATGTTAATATAGCCACGATTTTTAGGCTATATAGCCACAATTTTACAGTGGTTATGCGGGACATTTTTACTAGTGCAATTTCCCTTCTTTAATTAAGGGGGGAATTAGGTAAAGCGATACGTATGTGGTGAATCAAGTTTCTGATCTCTGGAGCTTCATTATAAACGGTCTATTTAAGCTCTGGGCGTTTGGTTTCAGTAAATAACAAGCCTCTTCCATTCACAGGCTGAGTCAAATTACACTATATCGAAGTTATCACATTTTATTCAGTCCGCAACGACTCAAATAGTTCATCGAAATTCGAAAGTTAATTCTTAAAGAGAAAAAAAAACACTGAAAACATAAACCAGTAAAAGGAGAACGTGATACAACTAAGACAGATTAATTTGGTCAATCACGAATACTTCCGTAATTTCTTATTCAGACATAAATTATAAAAGTTTATGTAAAAGCTGATGAAGATCAAGCAATATAGTAGAGTGGATTTGGAACTTTGAAAGAACGAGTGGCCACAGCAAAGCCTAGCAGGTCACTCCATTGATCGCCAGTATTTCCATGAAGTTTGTATCCCTTTTTAACCATTTTTGAACGCTGCTCTGATTTGTATTGTGTAGCTGTTTTCCCTTTATCTTCAGGACTCCTATGTTGATCGCATTATTTTTTAAAGAAAAAAATACTTTAGGTGAAACTGGCTCACAAGTCTACGCTGGTTGGTAGACAAATTTTTATAATTTTTTAAGAGATCTAAAACCACTTATACTTTTTTTTCTAAAAGCCATAAAGTAGTACACTTAATCTTCCTAACCTGTATTCTTGGAATCATAGTGACCCAAATTCTTTCTTTTTTTTTTACATGTTCATACTAATATATTACCTACACGTCAACATATTGACGAGTGACGACCAATGTACTTGAAATTATGAGTCCAAAAAAGTCAGCTCCTAGATATTGGTTTTGTATGGTAGTGATATGATGGCATCAGCAGTGAAAATCTTTCTACTGCAGTGAAAATCTTTCTACTAAAAAGATTTTCATTAAAAATATTATTTCAGTAAGGGAGTTTTCCAAAAGTTTGAGAGATGAAAGATTATAGTTGAGAAACACTTATGCATGATGATATGATATTTGTAAACTTATAGACAAGTCATTGACTTTTAAACCAAAAATAAAGAAAAATATTGTACTGTAGCGTATACCTCATGAGGAGATGTTCCCAACCGGAATAACCGACGTCCCAGAGATTTTTCTCGGTAGTACTTCTCCGGGACTCGTTTCGGCCAGTCAGCAGGATGATAGTGAAATTAAGTGTCTTGAGACCCTTATACAGTTTCAAGCTTGCATCGAAAGCTTGTGCTTGTACCTTTTTTGAGACATAAGTCGCAGACCTAAATTCACCAGAACCAAATCAGTGATCGGTTTGGTAGAAAATAAAGTACAACTAAAATAGCAAATAAATCTTAAACCAGGGAACCTAACCTGCTTACACATATCTACTGGTTTGGTCAAAGAAGTTAATCAAATAGTCATCATATCGGTTGATATTAATAAAACACAGTATAAAGTATAAACTATATACACAAACGAAACCCACACGTTAGTAATAGAGAGAGCTTTACACATACCCATGAGCCTTATTATAGTACTCAGAGTTCGAAAGAAGCGTCTCATCAATGTCGAAGACCCATGCGTCCTTACCGTCTAAACGGTTCTTAACCTTTCCAGCGAAGGCGAGCGCGTAACGAGCGACTAAATTGTAGTCGCTATCGAACTGGCCACCGATGTAATAGGTATTAATGGAGCTAACACATTTGGATGGAGTCACGTTCCATGTTCCAGCATTGTTGGTCTCCACGGCCAGTCTCCAGCTCTCGCAATAGGAAGCAATGGAAGAGCGAGACCCAACGTTGACTGGAGGGTTGATGTAGGATGAGTCGCCAGCAGAGATGGCTGGACTGATTAAGACGGTGAGTAACGCCACGATAAAGAATGAAAGGGAGCTGCTACGATAACACGCCATTGGAGAAGTTAGGTTATTACAAGTTTTTGTGTTGTGTCGAGATAGGAGACGAAGATGGTTGGGTGGGAATTTATAGTGTCGAATAAACCACGTGACCTTTTTTAAGGACGTCGTATGATAATCTCTTGGTTAAGTAAACGTTTCCAAAAAATTATCAACTAAGCTACAATGAAAACTATATTCGTTAACTATAATTTATAATATTCCACTCGTTTTACATCTCTAGTTTTTTTATTATTCTTTTATTTGAAAACGTTTTATTATTACCAATTACTAAACTTTGAATTATAATAATCAGGCATACGAGTTTGACATTTTGTTAAATACGAGTTTGACTTAAAACTTCCAATCCACACCGAATATTTTGATACTTGGATCTGGATGATAAAAACGAATCTATTAGGGAACTCTTAAATCTGTATTAATAGTTTCATGTATTGATTATGAAACCTTTTCTTTACGATTACTCCAACGTTTTATAATAAACGTGTTTAAAGTTTCTGCATACATACTAAAATTGTTAAATTCTATATATAGTATTAATTAATAAATGATTTTGTTGATTTATAATTAATGAGCTAAAAAGCAAAAAAAAAGTTTATATAATATGTGTATTAAAAATGTAAAATAACACTTATATTAAAATATATTTTAAATGTAAAAACACTTAATAGTTAATATAAATGATGAATTGGTGAAATGGTTTCAGCAAGAAGGACTTGTTTTGCAAATTACAAGGAAGACATCAAACTTCTCACGATAAGTTTCAATCACTTAGAGATCATTTATATATTCCAAACACAAAATTTAAAGGCGGACAATCCA
Source organism: Eruca vesicaria subsp. sativa (assembly GCA_932364175.1). Classification (NCBI taxonomy): domain Eukaryota; kingdom Viridiplantae; phylum Streptophyta; class Magnoliopsida; order Brassicales; family Brassicaceae; genus Eruca; species Eruca vesicaria. The sequence goes on along the minus strand of CAKOAT010073155.1, from coordinate 101,595 downwards.
CCATGCAATGTCAGGAAGCTATTGTCTTTCTTTCGTCGTTCATACGGATGAAGAGTTTCCAGCTTGGTTCACACAGTCTTGATTGAATCCGTATGTTGATGACAAAAAAAATAATATAAATGACGGAGAGTATTATTGATTAGGGAACTAATATGTGTTTAATTACAGCAATATACTCCTTCCGTTTCATATTAAGTGTTGTTATAGAGAAAATTTTTGTTACAAAATAAGTGTCATTTTCAACTTTTGAATGTGCAAATTATTAATTTTATACTGCAATTTATTTTTCTATTGGTTGAAATATGGTTAAGTGTATAGATAATTGTGTTTTTATATAGAAAATATGCTAAATTAATTATTTTTATAATCCGTGTGTACAAATCTACAATAACACTTAATATGAAACATAAAAAGTTATTATTTAACAGTTATATATGTGAACATTTATAAATACAAAACAATGCAAACTAGGGATATTTGTATTCTTAACACAAACCCCTCAGCTACATATATCAAGCTCCAGTGATATTTTGTGGTGGGTCTCAAGTTTTTGATGATTTCATATGGGCTTAGGAGATGTTTGTTTCCCCATCCAGCTAAACCATTTGGATGGAATGAGAATTTTGTTTGTTTAGGCATTAAAAGTACAAATCATCTGGACGGTTCATCTGAATTAACTTTAGACATAATTTTAGACATAATTTGTAAAATCATCTGGCTGGTTCAAATTGGACCATCGGATGGAAATGAATATCTCAAAATCGAATAAAGTCTATTATATCCTAAATAATTCACAAATTACAAGCTTAAGATTAATATCTTTTTTGTCACTCAGAATAAATGAAAAGAAAACCACAAAAACGTATTTTCCATCAAAACTAAAACACATGTTTTCCAGCTAAAACAGAAAAACACGTTTTTCCTCCCAAAACCGAAAACGTGTTCTTCCATCAAAACCAAAAAACACTTTTGCCCGCCAAAACCAAAAACGTATTTTTTCGCAAAAACCAAAAAACACATTTTCTCATCAAAACAAAAACATGTTTTCCTGTCAAAATCGAAAAACACATTTTCCTACCAAAACTAAAAATGTGTTTTTTCGTCAAAACCGAAAAACATGTTTTCCCACCAACACAGAAAAAAAAATTTTCCCGCAAAAAATCAAAAAACACGTTTTTCCACCAAAACTGAAAAATGTGTTTTCCCGCCAAAACCGAAAATATATATTTTTCATCAAATCTCAAAACACGTTTTTCTGCCAAGACCAAAATACACGTTTTCCCGTTAAAACATGGTTTTCCGCCAAAACCGTAAAACATGTTTCCCGCCAAAACGTGTTTTCTCGCAAAACACATTTTATCGCTAAAACGTAAAAACACATTTCCACCAAAACTGCAAAACTGTGTTTTTCGGCCAAAACCGCAAAAAAAAAAACCAAAAAAGTGTTTTACCTGCGAACCCGCAAAATGCATTTTTCCGCCAAAATCCCAAAAACACTTTTCCCATTAAAATCGTAAACGCCAAAATGTCAAAATGCTAATTTTAAAATAATTTAATTGTATTTATATTTTAGACTAATTAATAAAAGTTAGTATAGTAAAAATTAATATCAAACATATGATTAAATCAAAATAAGAGTATATCTGTAATTTGTTTATTACACTCATATGGATGGAAATAGAATAAAAGAAACAAACATAAAATTTATTCAGATGGTTCATCTAGATGGAGAAACAAAGAGTCCAAAATATGGATAGATCATCTAGATGATATAGATGGAGCAGCTGGATAGAGATGACAGATGGAGAAACTAACACCCCCTTAATGTAACATGGATCTTAATCTCTTAGGCTTGTGATTTCAGAGTCGTTCAAAAAAAAAAAAAGGCTTGTGATTTCAGTATATTTTTTCCCATTCCAGGGTCTCTGCTAAAAAGTGAGTCTGTATTCCAATTGCAATATCAAAGTTTCCACATTTGTTTTAGTATGTAACGTTTTCTATACATCATAAGAGATTTGCTTAAGAAAAGAGAGGAAAAGCTCGTTTTTATGCACATAGATCACGGACATATTCAAATGAATCATTAGCCTTGGACTCTCAAAATTTAAAATATAAGAATATGTTTCTAATCTGTTAGAAAACAAATTTGCAATTTTTTTTACTAAATTGCTTAAGACCTTTTAAAATTTCGAGTCGACTATTATGTCGAGCAGCAACTAGCTTTCTTGACGGCTGAAACATCATCTCTGCTTCCAACATTAATTACTTGTCCTTTAGGCAAAGCAGTGCTTGGATCAGCTCCACCATCAAGAGCATTCTTGCTAACGACTCTGTAAATCTGAGTGAGAACCTCTGTGAAAGCGTTTTCGACGTTTAAAGCCTCGAGTGCTGAGGTCTCTATGAAGAAAGTGTTTTCTCTCTCTGCAAAAGCTTTCACTTCTTCCGTTGGGATGGCTCGAAGGTGACGCAGATCAGCTTTGTTACCTACGAGCATAATTACTGTGTTTGCGTCCGTGTGGTTCCTTAGCTCCTTTAGCCATCTCTCAACGTTCTCGAATGTCACGTGCCGTGTAACGTCGTAGACCAATAACGCACCAACGGCTCCTCGGTAATAAGCGCTCGTGATGGCTCGATACCTAATTGCAAGTACTAGCTATATAAATGAATCACATACGCAAAATGTTGGCGGGAAGATGGTTTCTCTGTTTTGATGCAACTATACTTAAGGAAAAAAAATAGACAAAAGAAACTGAAACCATATAAAATGCCATTTTGTAGCGTGGGTTGATGTAATAGTTGATTTAGATAAGGTAATATTTATGTAATATTATGAGACGGCCTTTTCTTAACTTTATAAAATTGAGATGAATTTTTTTTCTGTTCAGTTACACTCAATTTTTTGAAAATCGGACCGGACCGTGGCCAGATATTATAATTAAATAAATGGACAAACCAGTTCAACTGGGTTTTAACTTTTAATTAAACAAAAATATATAAAACTATGTATATAATTTACTCATCAATGTTATAATCATAAAAATATTATAATATATATAGTATAAAATAATTTAATTAGATAATACTAAAATATGTATTTTCAAAATAAGTTGTTTAATTTTTAATTAATTAATTTTATTTAATTATAACTGAAATATAAAAGGCGGGTTTTGGTATTGAACCAGTTACTTATTTCTGCATTTTAACACAAATCGGAATAGGATAGATCTACCTCACGATTCGACCAACCGGTCTGGTTTTAGAAAATAACCACTGACTAGATTTAAACAATCTGGTTTTATTTAGTTGAAACATTTGGAGTTAAATTTGGTGTGATTTACATGTAACATGTCCACCTATAGTAGATAGATTACCTTTCTTGGCCGGCAGTATCCCATATTTGAGCTTTGATAATCTTGTCGTCGACTTTAATGCTTCGTGTGGCGAATTCAACCCCGATGGTCGAGCGTGAGTCGTGGCTGAAGTCGTTTTTGGTGAATCGGGAGAGCAGATTTGATTTTCCAACACCGGAATCTCCTGTTAAGACAACTTTGAACAAGTAATCATAATCGTCGTCAGATTTATATGCTGCCATATCTGATCGATAACCTTTTCGTTAATATGACAAACGTATCCAACATAGATTTTTTTGGCTATTCCAAGAACTTAGGATGACAAATAAAATTGAAGTCTTCAAATAGTATTCTTTTCGGGTTTTGTTTATTTTTATTTTATTTATATGTTATATATTTAAGGTTTCCTAAATTGGAGAAGAAACCAATGCTTACGAATGTTGAATTTGAGATGAGACCAAGTGGAGTCAGAGAATCAAGGACTCTCCTCTATTTTACATGTCATATCAATTTTGGGATAGTCTAAATATATATATCTTCTGTGTGATGATCTTTTGCTTAGGCTTTTTAGTTTAGTTTTTTTTTCTCAAAACGAGTCCTATAAATATGGAATGAATATATTTTGCCAACGAGAATCAAAATTTTGACTGAACCAAAATAAAGTATAAATTTATTGTGTAACTGAATCCAAAACAAAATCGGGTCATGTGGAGCCTACGAGGACAAATTAAGATTGAATATAAGATAGTTTTTTTTTTTGTTTGAAAAGGGTTTGCAATGAATATAGGATGAATATAAGATAATTCATAAGAACTTAATTCAAGAACAAGAAAATAAAGATCTGAAGACTATCTAGGGGTCGACGATTTATTTCTCCGCAAGAAGTATCATATAGCACTAGTCCACCAAACTATGATCTTGTGCTCAGTGGCGTGCCTAGGGTAAATGGGGCAAATTTTAAAACAATAAATTTTTAGTTATAAAAATTGTAATTATAAAAGAAAAAAAAACAAATCTACAGATTGGAAGAATCGAACTTGAGTATTGTGTGCACATACATCCTCAAGAAACCACTACATTACAAGATATTTTAGAAATTGAGGGCCCTATAATATATATATATATATATATATATATATATATATATATATATATATATATATATTTAGAACAAGGCCTGAGGCAAATGCCTTTTCTAATACATACTAGACACGGTTCTGCTTGTGCTAAATCTTCACGAAACTTTTTTTTTTTGCAACTTATTTCACCCCGAATTAAAACTTCACAACTTCAAAACAAACAAAATTAAATATCTTGGTTATTGTTTTCAAACCAAAGATAAACCAACTAAACCTAATCTAAACCAAAAAAATCCTAACCTAACTAGACCCAAATTAAAAATTGACCCAACCCCATATTTTCTTCTTCACCCAATTTATTTCTACAGATAATTTATTCTTCAACATATTTACAACAGCAACATAAGATAAAATAAAACAGAAGTTGAATCTAAGTCATCTAATCAACAATGACATGATATTGATGAAACAAAGGAGAAGTGATAAGTAGGCCTTCAACGATTCAACTCCACCACAGGCAGCTCTGGAGAAGGAAGACAAACCAGCCTTGTGCAATACAAACCACCAACCCGAAATTCCGATAAGCCAAAATCAGCAAAATCAGTCAACTGCAACATCACTAAACTCTCTTAGCCACCACATTAATGTCCAATCACCAGCACTTCCTCCACCAAAATGTATGTTATTCAACCCATCCACACACACTCATCCCTCTTTATTATCACAAACTCAGATTCTTCTCTCTTTTGAAAGATTATTATACAACTCAACATAAATTAATGAATACATTAGTTTCAAATTTCAATGACTTGAAAAAATAAATTAAATACGACAGATATTTTACATGGGGAAGAAGAAGAAAAGAAACGTGGAGTTTTTTATTGTAGAAGAATAAAAAATTGGTTTGATTTAATTGTAATGCGGTTTAATATCAAATTTAAATATTTAATGGTTAACTGATAAATAGTAAACCGAATATAATCGTTTTATGTGTTTTGAGATTTAGAATTATGAGTTTGTGTGTTTTGTAGTTGTCAAGTTTTAATTCGGGGAGAGATAAGTTACAAAAAAAAGTCCCGGCGAGATTTAGCACAGGGACATAGTTTGGTGGACATTTAGTACTATATGATACTTCTCATAGGAAAATAGATCGTCAACCCCTATCTAGAAGATCACCAAATTATAGTTATTTGATTGATATCATGACAAGATTATTATTTTTTTGAACAAACTAAACTTGCATTTCTCAAAGGAATCTACACTCCGCAAGTGGAGTTCATTACATATACAGCTAGAACTGATTTTGCCACAGCATCAGTTTCAGCATTGAAATTTCGAGAAATAAAATCAAAAGAAATTACATCCAACAAAGGGATAAAATGATAGATATCAAACATGATATCAAATAGTTTAGATTGGTACCCTCTCTTCTTCAATAACTTAATAAGGGATAAGGAATCAGATAGAACCACCAGGAATCAGACGTTTGAATAAGAGACACCGCTCGATGAACAGCTAAGGCTTTTGCCATTAAATCTGATGACACATGATTATGAATTTCCGAAACGTTGGGGAGAGATATGGTATTTTCACCGAAAAAGATTCCACCTATTCACACCTTCCAAAGTTAACATCCCAAGCCGCATACACACTAAGGAACCAGGCTGGATCGTCGGAGGTGGACAGAGAGCACGGTGGTGAGGTACATTTGGGACTTTAAGAAGGGAAGGGGTTCTACTTTCTGTTTGGGCATTACTCCATTCTTTTGCATCCTTAATACTCTTGAGAATAAACTCTTGGGCAGTAAAACCTCTATTTTCAAACACAAACTTATTTCTAGACTTCCATAAGTTCCATACAATCCAAGGCCACAAAGGAGTATTCAGACCAACTGGTGATCGAGGAACATAGTCATTTTTCTATTTAAACATTTCCGCGACAGAAGAAACAAAGTTGAGTGGTCTTACAGTGATCGGCGAGTTGCTCCATACTTCTTCTGCTAGTGGGCATTTTAGCAAAACGTGCAAATCACCCTCATGCGCCCCACACTTTTTACAGTTAAAGCTCGGTACTCCTCTTCTTTCAAGATTAGAGCTTACGTATATAGCTTTTTCATCACTCTCCATAGAAAATCCTTAATCTTGGAGCCTGTTTTTACATTCAAAACATGTTTCAACCAGTTCACTGAATATTTGCTTCGGTCATCGGTTTGTCAGCCGTAATCCCTAGGCCATATCCGTTTTTGTGAAGTATTCCCCTGATTTCTTCGGAAGCCAAATCAATGTATCTAGAGATGGTATAGAGCTCGTTTTATTCTGAAAATAATGTCTTCATACTGAGGCACTCAGTATAATTCTGCAAAACTAATAGTAAAAGAAAATGTCCAATTATTCTCTTGAATCCCAATAATAGAATACAATGTCTAATAGTAAAAATAATCAAATAACTATATTTATTCTTATAATATATTATTTTGCTTAGGAAGAAGAATCGTCCATTTATTCTCGTGTTCATTCTTAAGACTTTCATGCTTGAGTATACTATTTCCTCTAAAAAGCTTAAATGGCATCAGGGTAGATACTATAATTAAAAACAGCAATTGAAATGAACTCAGATTTTTTTTAATTTTAACGTAGTTTAAGATAATATTGTAAAGACTTAAGTTAAGAGTCTGCAAGTTAATTCTCAAATTGATAAACTTCCTAGCTAAAAAATGATAATTTCTTAAACAAAAAAAAACTCTCACCTCTAACTAACGAGGTTGTAGATTCATAAACCGTTGTCGAGTTATCAATATAACACATTGGCAATAGAAAAGAAAAATTGAGAGAGAATGAACAGTGCGAATAATAAAATTAATTTTAAATCCAAAATTAACTAAAAATAAAACCTCAGGTCCTCAACATTGTCGATAACAAAAAAAAATAACAATACCAATAAAGAAATTTTAACAAATATTAATACCATGTATAAAGTTTATCATATTTTATATAACTTAGTTATAATATATTTTAATATATTTATTTTTATTTTAAAATACAAACATATATTTTAAAGAAATTTTAACAAATATTTTAAAAATCATATTTTAAAACCTTTTTAAATTTTATTTCCCAAATTAGTTAATTTCAATTTTGCTATCATAAAATATAATTGGAGATTAAATTTTAGTTTCGTTTTGATTTATAAAAGATCAAGAAAATTATATAAATATTTAATTATATTTTAATGATAATAAAATTTTAAATTGATTAATTCGCAAAAATGCATTTTACAAAGATTTTGTTAGAAAGAATATTCATTTCATGACTTATTTTATGTGTGCTTTAATTTGGGCTTTTTGCAAAATTGACTCAAAACTCATAGTTAAACACAAAACTAACTTCTTCTTTTAACTCATCTTGTTTTTGTTCTATTCACCCCACATCTTCATTTTATTTACGAAAATGGCATTAATTTTTTTTTTTACTTTTTTTTTCGAAAATGGCCTTTTTACTCTCTCAACCTCATCATCTTCAACTATTTACAACATTACCATTGCCATGAATACTCCCAACAACCTTGTACAACCCAACAACCTTGTACAACCAAGGTTTGAAGCTTTTAATGCACTTAAAATCGATACTCATACTCTCTTTCTCAATTGTTATGAACTAAAAACAACATCTCATTCACTTTGTCTCCATATTCATACCAAAAACCCAAGATTTTGATAGCAAATTTTTTATGGTTGATAGAGCCATTTAAGCATACAATTGTTGGTGGGTTACTTTCGTTTCATGTTCTGGGTGGTTGGAGAAGACTCTGTGTGCAAAGAAAGTCATCTCACCTAGTTTAAGGTTTGAAATTGAATTTTCTTTCCAGATCTGTTCGCGTAGAAGACTTACCCGTAAGTCATCTGGATGTAGAAGACTTACGGATAAGTCTTCTGGTCAAACGGACGACTTACTTCTAAGTCGTCCAGCTTTGTTTGTTAAAAAAAAACACCAGAGGACTTATAATTAAGTCGTCTGGGTAAAACGGTCTACTTTTGCTTTTGACCAAATTGTGTCAGATAATTGACTTTTTCTGGACGACTTAAAATTAAGTCGTCCGTGGAAATTTTAAAATTTCAATATTTTATTAAATCTAGACGACTTACGGATAAGTCGTCTTACGTTAGTTTTGCAATTCAAAAATAAAACTTAAATTTTTAACTTCTCCAGACGACTTAATTAAAAGTCGACCGCTCAGATGACTTAGGTTAAAGTCGTCCAGAATATTTTTCGAGTTTTCTGGTCAAACCTTGCTTATCCTGGACGACTTTAACATAAGTCGTCTGATCGGACGACTTCCAATTAAGTCGTCTGTAGAAGTTAAAAATTTAAGTTTTATTTTTGAATTGCAAAACTAACCTGAGACGATTTATCCGTAAGTCGTCTGGATTAAATAAAATATTGATATTTTAACTTTCCCATAGACGACTTAATTTTAAGTCTTCCAGAAAAAGTCAAATATCTGACACAGTTCGGTCAAATGCAAAAGTATCCCGTTTTACCTAGAAGACTTAATTATAAGTCGTCTGTCGTTTTTTTTTTTAACAAACAAAGCTGGGCGACTTAGAAGTAAGTCGTCCCATTTAAATTTCAATTGCAAAAATGACCTCAATGGACGAGCTACGGGTAAGTCGTCCGAACGACTTACGGGTAAGTCGTCCAGATGATGTTTAGTAAACTTTCATGAAATTCTCTATGTTTACTAATGTGTTTTATTTTGAATTTTTGCAGATGATTCGTCAGTTACATGCAGTGTATGGAGAATGGTTGTTGAAAGATTGCCGTTGGGATTTTGTGGTTGATGATCTCAAAGGAGCAAGATTGTTTTTATTGAATGAAGATTCAACATATGCTGAACTTGTTGCAATGGCACAAGAAGATTATAACCTGAACATGAGCACAGTCACTGTGGAGATTAGATACTCATTACCAGCAGAAATGATGATGGCTCCAGACACCCCTCCCATTCATGTTACAAGTGATAGACAAGTTCATAACTTGCTCGAGATACTCAAAACTCGTAGAGTATGTCTTTGTGTATCAAGCCGTAGCAAGGTGGGAACGGTTTCAGAGGAAAGGGAATAAGCTGATGAATTTTTTGAAGATGAAGGTGATACTGAGTTGGTTGGAGATGAAAATCATGATGGGGAGGAGGATGATAAGGAGGAGGATGATGGGGAGGAGGATGATAAGGAGGAGGATTATAAGGAGGAGGATGCTGAAATCTCTGTTTGCTCTAATGTTGCTGAAGCGGACGAGAATGGTGAGGATAATAGTGTTTATGGAAAGGTTAGAGATAAGGATGAGGAAGAAGATGGTGATGTGGTTTTTGAAGATTTCAAAGATACATATGCTATTGAAGAAGGACGATCGAATGGTAACAGTATATATGTCAACAAGAGTTTTGTTAGCAAGGATGCACTGCTTTCAGAGCTGCGGTTGACAGCAGTGAGGCGTAAGTTCTCCTTCAGAATATACAAGTCAACGAAAACTCTCCTTGTGTCAACATGTCGGGTTAGTGGTTGTGGATGGAAGATAAAAGCGAGTGTGAAACATGGTACAAACACGTTTTGGGTAACAAAATATATGGAAACACATACATGCTCAGTGGGAGACCGAATCGCTCAGCGGAGACACTGTACTCCGAAGTATGTCGGTAGGCTTTTCATTGATCGTGTTGGAATCATTGATGGGTTGACTCCGCAGCATATCAAAGATGCAATGAAGAACATGTTTGGCATGGAGCTTGATTACACCACTTCATACATGGCACTGTTATATGCACAAACATTGGTGAGAGGAACAGCAGAAGATGGGTATTCGCATCTGC